>LZPO01087490.1:45731-61818 GCA_001675575.1 Neotoma lepida | reverse complement strand
AGTGAGACAAGAAAATTGGCTGGAGTGGGAAGTTCCAGAAGCATCATGATTGACAAATGAAAGAAAGAAGGACCCCAGAAACAGTGGAAACATCTACCCGGATAAGCTATGCCTAATAAAACAGTGCTTGCGCAAGAAAAACCATGAGGCCTCCCGCCCGGTAGGCTGNTAAAGGTTGTAGACTCTTGTGGTCCAAGGCCTTAGAGCCTGGAACTTTTCCCAGCCCTCTGGCCAGTGTCCGGCCTATTGTTGGAAGTGCCTTTCTCTTTCTTAGCAAACTCTTTTTTATCCCTATGACTATTCATGTGTCCCTGGTCCAAGTCTATCTAGATGTATCAATGAGTACTCACTCCTCTCTGATTCATGCCTATCATACCAGGCACCTCCAGCTTACACGTTCTTAAATGAGAGATGCAAAGAAGACAGATTCGGAGGGAGGACACAAGCAAACAACCAACTAGTATTAAAGCTATCAGTCGCGATAAAGCCTCATTCTTATGTGAAGCCTACAGTCTGACATTACTCCCTTTACAGAGGAAAGCGGTTCTGAAAGAAATCATTTCTATTTGAGTGTTCCCTGGGAAGTGATGGCTAGGTTGGGACTTTATACTGGAGTGTGGTTAATTCCAGTCTGGCTCCAATATAACCTGTTTCTTCCGCTCNTGCATTCTCCCACCTAGTCCAGGACTTAGCAAATCATGGAAAATGTTCCACCCCTCCCTCTTGATTCACAAGTAATTTTATAAATCACATAGCCTAGTCTTCATGAAATCATCCTAGAAATATTTCACTCAGAGACAGGGAATTGGTATCAAAATTTATAGTCACTTTTTATTTAATTATGCTAATTGCTATTTCTAAGCATGCTTAGCATTTTGAATTATTTTGTGTAATTACGTCAAACAACATGTTTAATTTGTCATGTCAAGTACAATAATTAGGAATAATCCTTGAAAGGATGTCATTACAAATTTGAGGTATTTACAAGGTGTAATTATGTCAAATGTGGTGATAATGAATAACACTAAGACTTCAAGAAAATCGATGCTGAGGTATACTGAACTTTAATGTCATGGTCATTTAAAACAGTTTTATGGCTNAACAAAAGCCATACCCAGCATGGCTTAGTGGTTTGTCTACTACTTTTAAAAATACTTACTTTATTTATTTATTGTGGTGTTTGTGGGGGGCGGGTGCAAGTGTCCTGGGCTGGAGTTACAGGTGGCTCTGAGCTGCCCAACATGGGTGCTGGGAATCTAACTCATGTTCTCCCCAAGAGCGGTGAGCACTCTTAATCACTGAGCCATTTCTCCAGCCCTCTTTGCTTACAACTTAAAAGTACAAGACNGAGTTCTTGGATTGTACCTGAACCGATATTTTTTTTTCTTTCCATCAAACCCCCAAATGAACAGGAGTTGTTTTCCCTGTGAAATAATTATACTTAAGGAATGGTTTCGAGAAATGAAGACAACCCAGACACAAATGGATTTTCCCCAAATATATGGATTTCAGGCTAAAGGGAGAGGGGGGTGAAGTTCAAGGGTGCAGCCTTCCATTTCATGGCTCTGGCTTGCTCNTCACTGGCATGTGNCATTCTCAGTACCCTTTAGTGTGAGACAGGACCCGCACATGCTGTCTGCAGAGAGGAGAAGGAGGTGATGGTAAGTTGTTTTGTAGTTGTAGATGGCCTAACCGTTCTGTCCATCATCATCCCTTTAGGGACATTCCAGACTCAAGGGCCACAGGAAGAGAACAAAACCTGAGTCACTCAAGTCCCTTTACAGGTGGTAGGAAACTACTCCCGAGCTGGGTGGTGCCACACAAACTACATCACCTCTAAGGCTTCACTTTCCCCAGCTCCAAAGTAAGAAGAAAGGAGAAATCTCCGGGATGAGGACAAAGGGGCCATTACTTGGTGATTATGTGGCTTTGAGTTAAAGCAGAGCCTGGGGACAGTTGGAGCAGGATTTAGTTCTTAATTATGTGGTCTAGCTAAATTGACNCAGTGTTGAACTGGCTTTTAAATATAGATGTTTCTACCCATAGACAATTACCATTCTCGGTCTATTTCATAGAGGTCTCTCTTTCCAGTGAACCATGGTGAATGCACAAACTCACAGCTGCACGAGGTACTGAAACTAGGTAAAGGTTGAGTACTCACCACCCTGCCCCCCCCCTTACTTAGATTATCCCCTCTAAGATTTGGGAACATTGTGGAAGAGTAGAAGAAAGGAGGGAAAGAATGCAAGGGCTGGAAGATAGGGAGAAGGGCTCCAAAATGCTACCCTCTGTGTAAGACATGGGCACTGCAGTCATGAAGCCTCAACAGCCAGAGATATCTATATGGACCTGCATGAGAATGGTCTCACCAACAGCCAGGCCTGGACAGGGGACAGGCTACATGGCCCCACCCCGCTCTATTGAACTGTGCCTTACTGATGGACTCAGAGAAGGGGGAGTCATTGTGTTCAGTTGTGCACCCATTCATGACCCCACCAGGTTCCAGTGGATAGACCCAGTCCAACGGCCACACGGATGGCTCTGGTTAAACTGGGCGAGTCAAATAGCAAAACTGAAAGTCATATATCTGGAAAAGGGACCGTGTTGACAGGGGTGGGAGAGAGATAAGAGACATGGAAGGGGACAAGAGTAACCAGAACATATTATGTATGTATATGAAATTGTCAGCAAACTGGTTCAATAATAATAATGAATTAAAAAAAAAAGCCTCCCCACTTCCCAGTTTCTTGGGGAGCTAAGTGGGTGAGATTTTTAGCATCTCAGTCTTTGGGCTTAGATATCCCTGGCAAAATCCCAGTTCCAGCCCAGACTACTTAACTCAAAGACTGAATGTAAACAGAGGATTCTCCTCACCCTCCCTCTTAATCTCTGTCTCTGGTCACACCTCACAGTGTGTGAGTTTCACACCCTGAGTCATGCCCCACTGGGCCAATTTCACTTCTAGGAGCCCATTACACTCCACCCAAGGGTGACAACCAATGCTCCCCCCATCNTACAGGTCGATGGCAAACATGCAAACACTCAAACACTTTTTGTGGGTCTTTAACTTCCTCTCCCAAGATACAACTGGTTATTTCTTTCTTAATCTCCACACAACAATCTATAAAATCNCTTAACACTGTCATTAGAAAGCTGTATTGCCCTACTTGCTTGGTTCCCTCCATAACAATATGAGGGACTCTTGGAGGGAATAGAAACTATGTCAGATATCAGATGAATATCAACATATTCCCCGGCATATGGCACTGGCCTGGAATATAAAATCCAGCAAGTAAGTTAATAAATGAATTTGATTAACTGTATGTAGTGTGATGTCTAAAATGTGCAAAATGTTCAGATTTGAAATGCAACAAAAATGGCCAAGTCCTTCTTCCTTCCTCTCTTTCCCCCTCCCCTATTCCTTCTCTCCTTCCATCCATAGTTCTACAATCATTTATTAGTCATTGGCTAAGTGCTAAGCACAGGCTCTGGGTATATGTCTATAAGATGACATAACACAGATACATGCTTCTATGTTCTACTGAGATATTCTTCAAAGTATAATTGAGGGATTGCTCCATTAAAATCAAGGGAATACTGTTCCAAGTGAATCTTTATATTATAAATAGAGCATCTTTCTGACCGGTTCAAATCCTCTAGATACGGGACTAGGATATTCCATTTCTAGTCAGTGCTTGATTCTCCTGTTCCTCAAAGTTTTAGACTCATAGGATGACATGCTGATTCACTGATAGGCTACATATATGAAATTATGAAATTGGAGTATGTATAGTTTGAGTGTGAATGGCTCCCATAGGCTGATATGTTTGGGTTTTTTTGTTTTGTTTTTTGTTTGTTTGTTTGTTTGTTTGTTTTCCCGAGACAGAATTTCTCTGTGTAGCTTTGCGCCTTTCCTAGAACTCACTTGGTAGCGCAGGCTGGCCTCGAACTCACATAAATCCTGTCTCTTATACACATCTAGATGTGTATAAGAGACAGGTCTTAATGCCTGGGTCACAGTTGGTGGAACTGTTTGGGAAGGATCAGGAGGTGAGGCCTTATTGAAAGAGATGTGTCACAGGGCTGGGCTTTGAGGTTTCAAAAGCTTGAGCCATTTGAGTTAGTGTCTCTATGCTTCCTGCTTCTCTGCCTTGTGCTTGTTAAGTCAGGTGTAAGCTCTCACTTCCTGTTCCACTATGCCTGCCTGCTGCCATGCTCCCTGCTATGATGGTCACAGACTNGAACTCTTTGGAACAGTGAACCTCAAAATCGATGCTTTCTTTTAGAAGTCGCCTTGGTGATGGTGTTTGGTCATGATGACAGAGAAGTAATCAAGAGTAGTTCCTCAACATCTCAGAACCTCAGCTTCCACACTTGCAAGATGGAACCAGCAGTCCCATGGCAGAGGACCCTATTGTCAACTCCTTCTGGTGCTTTCTGGGGAGATGTACCTGATTTCCAGTTCCTATTTCAAAGGAAATAATTTTTCTAGTGCCCATGACCTTAACAGTGGCTTAACTCTGTGAGTTTTCGAAATGAAGTCTAGATTAGTGCCAGTTGTAAATAGGAAATAACTCCATTGAAAATGAACAGTCGCTTCCTGGGTGTCAGTTTTGTCAACTTAGATCTAATTGTGACAAGGGTTTAGGAACAGAGATGGAAGGTGGAGCTCTTGACTTCAGCTGCTCATCATCACNCTGGGGAAACCAATACGAGGTTCTTAATCATCATCTAACTAGGGACACAATCCCCTTGGAGTTTCAGAGAGATGAGTGAGAGGCTAAGAAGCCCTTTGGGACAGATGGTGACTGTGTAGACTTGGGAAATGAGTGACTGCCCCTTTGCTGAAAGTATGAAGGTAGACAAGGTGTCTGTCAAAACCCCTTACAGTGCACAAGCTGAAACCACACACGTTTTGCAGGGGAGAGCGGGAGCCACAGACAGCACAAGCTGCTGCCAGGACACCACTGGAAAAGACAAAATTGTCCCAGCTCTAACCTTGTTCCTTCACCCAGGCCCTTGCTATTGTATCCTATTAAATCAGCTGAACAAGAACCAAGAAAAGGCAGCTTGAACAGGATTAGCCTTCCTGGCAGATGCCGGAGACATCTGTGAGAGGCAGAGGTGATGAAAAGGAGGACGACCAGGTCAAAAGGGACAGGGACAGAAATGCAGTGAGGTCGCTGTGGTTTGGCAATGTCCCCACAGAGTCTACAGCTAAGAGCTCATACTGTGCTGAGGAGCTCCTGAGTGGCCCAGAATTCCTCAACTCTGCCGATGAGGCCATGATTCAGGCAGAGAAGGCAGGAACCTAGATTCTACTGGGTTTGCAGTGAGAAAGTCCTTCCTGAGCCACACATGTCCAGTGCTTGCCTTGTCTGTCGTTATCGAGTCAGGTGTTTAGGAAGCTGAATTACAATGAGACTCTGTTCCAAGGAGGCTTGGNATCTGCATGAGGAAAAACACTGAAAGTTCAGTGTCACTCAGAAATGTCTCTCTGTGGGAACACTTCATCGTACGCAGGATGCCACTAGGCACAAGGAAGTCCATGTTTTAGGAACCAAGAAGAATTAGGAGGAGGAATAGCAATAAGAGGAAGAAGGGATGGGAAAGACACATTGCATGATGGCACATAACTCCCTTACCACTTAATTTTTTAAAATATTTGTTTGAAAAGTGTGTGTGTGTGTGTGTGTGTGTGTGTGTGTGTGTGTGTCCCTGTACATAGGAAGGCCACAGAGAAGACCGATGTCATACTCTATCACTCTCCATCTTACTTCCTTGAGGCAANGTCTGTTACTGAACCAGGAAGCCCTAACAACCCTTCTGCCTCTACCTAAACAGTCCCAGGGGTTAAAGGCACATGTTTGGTGGCTATATCTGGGTGCTGGGGATTTGAACTCAGGTCTTCATGATTGTACAGCCAAGACTCATAACCACTGAATCATCTCCCCAGCTTCTTTCTTATTACTTGAAATTTTCATCTTCAACTTACTGAAAAAAAACTATTTTCTAGTGTTTCTCTATTAATTATTTTCTTTTGCTATGATAAACAAATACCATGAACTAAAAGGAGGAAATTTATTTCAACTTACTTGTTAACAGCNCATGACTGAGGGAAGTCAGGTCAGGAACTCAAGGCACAAACCTGGGGCAGAAACCATCCAGGTGGCTCTCTCCATGCATCATGCCTAGAGATTTGCATCCCACATGGGCTGGGCCCTCCTACATAATCATCAATCAAAGTCATCCTTCATAGACATGACCACAGACCAATCTGATCCAAGCAACACTTCGGTTGAGGTTCCCACAGCCCAGGTTACTTTCAGTTGTGTGAAGTTGACAATAAAATNTAACCAGAAGAATGCCATGCGATGAAGAGCGTGGCACAGTCAGGTCTCAGCTCATGAGTNTACAGTTTGTGACTACAGCATCATGACTACTGTCTTGCTGACAGTAGTTTCTAGACTCCTTTACTTGAGCTGCTTTTGCATTTCAGAGGTGTCAAGTCTTAATAAAAGACGGGTGTACTTGGCTTGCTAAGACCATGACAGATACAAAAACTAGCAACAGTCATGCATGATCCTTTAGCTTCTGTAGTTACCTGCTACACCAGCTTCCTTTTAGATGCTGCTGGTTTCTGGCCTCCATGCAGATAACTTCCCATTTTGACCATGAAGATACGATGAATAGAGTTAACTTTCATTTTCTCCAAGCAAACTCATGTGATTGTTCATGGTTGGATTGTGTGCATCTCTAAGTCCTTTGGTCTTAAAGATTCACAGTGCGTCTACAGCAGGTGACTAATATTGCCTGGTAAATCTATAATTAGTGTGTGTGTGCTTGAATGTAGGTGCATATGTGTACAGGTGTACGTGCACATGCCCCCTTATGTGTGTCAGCCTCAAGCTGACATAAAGTGTCTGAATTGATCATTCCCCACTGTATGTTGACAGAATCTTCCACCAAGCCAGAGTTTATCAATTCTAGCTGATCTAATTAGTCATCTTCTTTCAGGCATCCTGTATCTTTGCTCCCTAAGTGCAAGGATCACAGGCCTTGGCTTCTGGTGGTCTCCGTGCCAATTTTGATACCTTCAAGGCAAGTACTTTGTCCAGTGAACCATCTCCCTGTCTTATTTTTATGTTTATTTGTTTGGTTTTGTGTATGTGTGTATTGTCTTCTGTGAATGTTTGTATATGTACAGAGGCATCAGTGTATGGTGTAAGCCTGCACGTGTGGAGCGTTCAGGGCAGAGGTCAGTCTTGGGTATCATTCTGCAGGACACTGCCCATCTTGATTTTTGAGACAGGGTCTCTCACTGGCTTGAACTTGTATCACAAGGCTGCTTGTCCATGGAGTCCTAGGGATCTACCTGCCTCCACACATCCAGCACTGGGATAGCAAGTGCATCTGAGCACATCTGGCTTTTTATATGGCCTCTGGGAGTGGAACTCACTCAGGCCCTCCTGCTTAAAAGGCAAGTGCTCAATGCTTGAGCTTATCTCCTCAGCCCATTATATAATAACTACCCACTATATCTTCAAACTTTCTTAACTTTAATGAAGAACATCTGAGGTATTTTATTGCCAACAACGTAAAGAGATCTGTTGAACTTCCTTTTTTTCCTAAGTATCCTAGGGTTAAAAGGCTTCTGTTCTTGTACTTTGGAAAATGTTTCACAAGATAGCAGCAGAGAATCCAGGGCACTTCATCTTGAGTTGTTGGGTTTATTGTCTCCTTTTGATGGACCAGAAAGGACAAGATCTCTTTGCTGAAGTTTATGGTGACAAGAAGAATATGGAAGTTGTAACTCCAACCCCTATTTATATACATTCCTCATGGTTGGCTTCCATATAGAGTCTAGAAACAAAGAGAGGGAGGGGAGATGGCTAAGTGGAAATGCACTTGCTGTGCAGGCCAGAACACTGTCGGGAATCTCAGAAGCCATGTAACAGCATACATGCCCAGTAGGTTTGGTAGCCTCTTGGGATCCCAGCACTTAGGAGGTAGAGGTGGATCTCAGGGACAAGCTGGCCAATACACTAGCCAGAGAGCTCTGGCTTCCACTGAAAGACCATGACTTGNTAAATAAAGAGAAGGGTCAGAGAGATGGCACAATGGTTAAGAGCACACACTTTTCTTCCAGAACAAAAGACCTATGTTTGACTCCCAGCACCCATACCAGGAGGCTCACAACCACCTATACCTTCAGCTCCAGAGAATCTGATGCCTCTGGCCTGTGCAGATACTGGCAAACATGTATATAACTCAAAATAAAGCTAAGAAAAGGAATGGATAGGATACTGATTCAAACTTGGGCATTTAGAAGTTTGGTTCTTCTAGAAATGTATTACCTGAGCTAGGTAATTTTATCAGTCTTTAAAATAAGTAGGAAAGGAAAGATATGCTTTCATTGCACAAATATGTATTTTAAACTACAAAGGGTATCGGGATCTGAAAATGTTGGAGGAGCATGAAGGACCAAAACCTTCACTACAGTGTCCCGTGGATTGATGTGTTTCATTCTCTAGTTCTGAAATATTGAAGAGGATGGAATTGTTTCGGGCAATTGTCATCATTTCTCAACCCACCCTGAAATTTAGTGTCCTTAAGACAACCCCAATTCTTTCTCACATGTGTGCTTTCCTGTGAGTGGAGCAGGGTCTCTCACAGGGTTTTCCCTGAGCAGGGTCTCTCACAGGGTTTACACCAAGCAGGGTCTCTCATAGGGTTTAACCCAAGCAGGGTCTCACACAGGGTTTAACCCAAGCAGGTTCTCACCCAGGGTTTAAGATATATCAAAGAGATGTTCCATGCCTGGGGTCTAGGAGTTGGCTCTCATGTCAGGCCTTTGCCTGCTGTGAACTGTGATGTACCATGCAGTGTCTGCTGCAGTTCAGCTGACCCCTCTCCAGGATGGCGCAGGTTCCCAGAGCATAGGAACCAGCAGGCCTATTAGAGCTTACAACTACCAACTACTGATCTAATCNCATGACTGAGGGAAGTCAGGTCAGGAACTCAAGGCACAAACCTGGGGCAGAAACCATCCAGGTGGCTCTCTCCATGCATCATGCCTAGAGATTTGCATCCCACATGGGCTGGGCCCTCCTACATAATCATCAATCAAAGTCATCCTTCATAGACATGACCACAGACCAATCTGATCCAAGCAACACTTCGGTTGAGGTTCCCACAGCCCAGGTTACTTTCAGTTGTGTGAAGTTGACAATAAAATNTAACCAGAAGAATGCCATGCGATGAAGAGCGTGGCACAGTCAGGTCTCAGCTCATGAGTNTACAGTTTGTGACTACAGCATCATGACTACTGTCTTGCTGACAGTAGTTTCTAGACTCCTTTACTTGAGCTGCTTTTGCATTTCAGAGGTGTCAAGTCTTAATAAAAGACGGGTGTACTTGGCTTGCTAAGACCATGACAGATACAAAAACTAGCAACAGTCATGCATGATCCTTTAGCTTCTGTAGTTACCTGCTACACCAGCTTCCTTTTAGATGCTGCTGGTTTCTGGCCTCCATGCAGATAACTTCCCATTTTGACCATGAAGATACGATGAATAGAGTTAACTTTCATTTTCTCCAAGCAAACTCATGTGATTGTTCATGGTTGGATTGTGTGCNTCTCTNAGTCCTTTGGTCTTAAAGATTCACAGTGCGTCTACAGCAGGTGACTAATATTGCCTGGTAAATCTATAATTAGTGTGTGTGTGCTTGAATGTAGGTGCATATGTGTACAGGTGTACGTGCACATGCCCCCTTATGTGTGTCAGCCTCAAGCTGACATAAAGTGTCTGAATTGATCATTCCCCACTGTATGTTGACAGAATCTTCCACCAAGCCAGAGTTTATCAATTCTAGCTGATCTAATTAGTCATCTTCTTTCAGGCATCCTGTATCTTTGCTCCCTAAGTGCAAGGATCACAGGCCTTGGCTTCTGGTGGTCTCCGTGCCAATTTTGATACCTTCAAGGCAAGTACTTTGTCCAGTGAACCATCTCCCTGTCTTATTTTTATGTTTATTTGTTTGGTTTTGTGTATGTGTGTATTGTCTTCTGTGAATGTTTGTATATGTACAGAGGCATCAGTGTATGGTGTAAGCCTGCACGTGTGGAGCGTTCAGGGCAGAGGTCAGTCTTGGGTATCATTCTGCAGGACACTGCCCATCTTGATTTTTGAGACAGGGTCTCTCACTGGCTTGAACTTGTATCACAAGGCTGCTTGTCCATGGAGTCCTAGGGATCTACCTGCCTCCACACATCCAGCACTGGGATAGCAAGTGCATCTGAGCACATCTGGCTTTTTATATGGCCTCTGGGAGTGGAACTCACTCAGGCCCTCCTGCTTAAAAGGCAAGTGCTCAATGCTTGAGCTTATCTCCTCAGCCCATTATATAATAACTACCCACTATATCTTCAAACTTTCTTAACTTTAATGAAGAACATCTGAGGTATTTTATTGCCAACAACGTAAAGAGATCTGTTGAACTTCCTTTTTTTCCTAAGTATCCTAGGGTTAAAAGGCTTCTGTTCTTGTACTTTGGAAAATGTTTCACAAGATAGCAGCAGAGAATCCAGGGCACTTCATCTTGAGTTGTTGGGTTTATTGTCTCCTTTTGATGGACCAGAAAGGACAAGATCTCTTTGCTGAAGTTTATGGTGACAAGAAGAATATGGAAGTTGTAACTCCAACCCCTATTTATATACATTCCTCATGGTTGGCTTCCATATAGAGTCTAGAAACAAAGAGAGGGAGGGGAGATGGCTAAGTGGAAATGCACTTGCTGTGCAGGCCAGAACACTGTCGGGAATCTCAGAAGCCATGTAACAGCATACATGCCCAGTAGGTTTGGTAGCCTCTTGGGATCCCAGCACTTAGGAGGTAGAGGTGGATCTCAGGGACAAGCTGGCCAATACACTAGCCAGAGAGCTCTGGCTTCCACTGAAAGACCATGACTTGNTAAATAAAGAGAAGGGTCAGAGAGATGGCACAATGGTTAAGAGCACACACTTTTCTTCCAGAACAAAAGACCTATGTTTGACTCCCAGCACCCATACCAGGAGGCTCACAACCACCTATACCTTCAGCTCCAGAGAATCTGATGCCTCTGGCCTGTGCAGATACTGGCAAACATGTATATAACTCAAAATAAAGCTAAGAAAAGGAATGGATAGGATACTGATTCAAACTTGGGCATTTAGAAGTTTGGTTCTTCTAGAAATGTATTACCTGAGCTAGGTAATTTTATCAGTCTTTAAAATAAGTAGGAAAGGAAAGATATGCTTTCATTGCACAAATATGTATTTTAAACTACAAAGGGTATCGGGATCTGAAAATGTTGGAGGAGCATGAAGGACCAAAACCTTCACTACAGTGTCCCGTGGATTGATGTGTTTCATTCTCTAGTTCTGAAATATTGAAGAGGATGGAATTGTTTCGGGCAATTGTCATCATTTCTCAACCCACCCTGAAATTTAGTGTCCTTAAGACAACCCCAATTCTTTCTCACATGTGTGCTTTCCTGTGAGTGGAGCAGGGTCTCTCACAGGGTTTTCCCTGAGCAGGGTCTCTCACAGGGTTTACACCAAGCAGGGTCTCTCATAGGGTTTAACCCAAGCAGGGTCTCACACAGGGTTTAACCCAAGCAGGTTCTCACCCAGGGTTTAAGATATATCAAAGAGATGTTCCATGCCTGGGGTCTAGGAGTTGGCTCTCATGTCAGGCCTTTGCCTGCTGTGAACTGTGATGTACCATGCAGTGTCTGCTGCAGTTCAGCTGACCCCTCTCCAGGATGGCGCAGGTTCCCAGAGCATAGGAACCAGCAGGCCTATTAGAGCTTACAACTACCAACTACTGATCTAATCNTCAATGTCACCTGGGCCTGGCCGCATTCAGCAGAAGGAGAAATCTGTGCACTTCTTGAGAGAGGAGTCACACAAAATACAGAAAGGATGATTGCTTACTGCTGGCTTCAGAGACCTGTATTAGTAACTAAGTAAATTGCTTGGGAAGAGTCTCACTTAGGACAGTCACTTCAGTACCATAACACTTTCAAAGGAGAATAAAACACAGACTTAAATAAAGCATGGATGGGTGAGAAGGTNGGGAAATGGTTTTGATGCNTCCTGCCACTGGCCATCTTCCCACTAGGCTCTGTGCTAACAAGACAGAGGGCTTCAGGGAGGAGCCTGGAGTGTTGTGCTGTGGGAAAAATATTTTATCGAAAAACCTTTGAGACCTTAGGTGGACCGCACACTTGGTTATTTTCCTGCACCATTTTCCCTTATTAACTGCTTCTAGATTTGACCTTGAACTTGGCCTTCATCAGAGACTGTTGCCTAGGATGGCTTCATAAAACCTACAGCTAGAATCCTGGTACTATGATTTAATAGCTGTCTGACTAACTGCATATCTCTTAAGAGCTGAAATTAGAATTTTTTTAAAGACGGAATGCATCTTGATGTCCAATTCAGTTATTTTTAATGATCCACTGAATAATATAATGGCCTGTTACATTCCTCTGTTTGAAAAAAAAACTAAAAAAGTAAGCTATATCACATTTACTAAAGAATTTGTTGCTTTGAGGGGTGGTGGTGGTTGGCATCATTTGGGACCACTTGACTGTACTTAGTTGGTCGCCTATTTTAAAGTCATAACTCTAGCTACGAGTAAAATGTCTCTTTATCATACTTCACCAAGAGGACATAGAGTAGGCTTCACGCAGTGGCTATGTTAAAATGGTCTTCACTCACTGTGAAGGCACCATGTCAAGACCTCCGTATGAATTATCCCAATTCTTATGACAGCCCTTCATAGCAAGTGTCACTCTCCCTCTTAATAAAGAAATACAGAGAAAGGCAAACATCTTGCCAACCTCTGCTCAGCCAGTAAGGGCACAGCTAGAATTCCAACCAGGCTCTGATTGACGACCTGATGCCCATTTTCTCTGGCACAAGGATCCCTCAAAGGGGTCCACACTGACACTCTGAGAGCCCTACTTGCTTTATGACTCATTGTACTCTTCCTTTCCTCAGCTTCCTTATATGTTTTCTCCTATGCAGAGATGGACTTTGGCATTCCTCACTGTAACACGCATAAGTCTTCGATATAGCAAGGCAGCCTGGTTCCTTGGGACCAGAGAGGGCCCCAACCCCACAGAAGTTCTCTTGACCATCCTGAGAGCCTTTGCAGGTCTAGTGAATCTTCTACTCTCTTCCCTAATAGGTATCTCTCTCCCTGTATCAAGAGGAACAGAAGGAACGATGATGTCTGCTGCGTGCCTATTATATTCTAAGTATCACCTGCTTAGGCTGCTGAGGTCATAAGGTCGTCAAATTCATGGTTTCCTTTTACTATACTGTTTATTTAACTCATTAACTTTTTAGATGACCTTTTTCATTATTGATGATGTCCCAACACTGGGCTGAGGGCTGGTGGAATGGTTCAGTGGGTCAGGACACTTGCTGCTAAGCCTGATGACTTGATTTCAATCCCTGGAGTCCCATGGTAGAAGGAGAGAAGTTAGAGGCTACCTACTCACTACTTCTTAGACATATTTCATGTATGTCTTGCCTTATTTGTTCAGATGCCATACGAAGCACATATGAAGGGAGGCAGAAAAACACAAGAAAGAAGAAAGGAATGAAAGGAGAGGCAGAAAGTAGAGCCAACAGGAGACTGCNCTGGCTCCATCCTCCTTGGATAAGGCTGCATCAGAGGCCTTGACNTTATGGAGGNATGGACAAAGNTATAAGGAGAAGAGAAAGGGCACAAGTACCAAAGTCNGGTGTTACTTCTGCCATAGTAAGGGACCATTAGGNTATCTGGGGGCTAAGGTTTATGACCCANCCCACAGCCATCTCTCNAACCCTCTGAGCCACTGCGTGATGACCACAGGACTGGGTGTGGGAGGTGGAACCTTCCCCTTTGCTCTGCAGTTAGGTACAGGTTGGATGTGTTTGGTACCGTTCTTGCTTTTGTAGGTTCTCACCTATCTGTCTAATCCACCTGTGCTTTTCTAGAGCCAGCTGTGCCCATTCAGGGCGCCACCACAGGCCGCCTTTCCTCTCACTGTGAACACAAGGGGCATAGTTCAGAAAGGAGGGATGCTGCGGTCCACTGAGCTCTAGTCAGCTAAGCTGTCATGGTTTTTCCTGCAGGCTGTTTAGCTGTTATGCCAACCAGAACAGCAAGCATAGCTGTTTAACACGCATGTCCTGTGGCTTATTTGGGACACTTTTAATCAATATTTCATCAGAACATTGTTTTGTAGCCCTTTGGAAATATGATCTGTAAAAGGCTGCCTTTATAAGTACTTGTTCTTCAAAACTGCACTAATTATTTCAGTTTTTAATAAACTCAACACAATTAAAATAATTCGACCAAATGCTAATGAAAACATTTATTCAGGAATAATCAACACGTCAAGATGATGACTATGTCCATCTNTCCGTAAACATGTCCCAGTGTCCCATCTACTAGTCCTTCCTTCCTACCGTCAACAGCAGACTGTTTGGTTTCATCGCAGTGTACTTCACATTTCCAGGAATTTTATCAAAATATAGTTATGTGTGTTTAGTTGGCCTAGAATAATTAATTTTAGATTCATGCATAATATAGCAGGATTTTTGTCTTGAAATTTTTAATTATGAATTGTGTGTATGTGCTGTCTCTTATACACATCTAGATGTGTATAAGAGACAGGTGTAAGACCCTGTTTCAAAGGAGGAGGAGGAGGAAGGAAGAAGAAGAAGAAGGAGGAGGAGGAAGGAAGAAGAAGAAGAAGGAAGAAGAAAGAAGAAGAAGAAGGAAGAAGAAGGGAGAAGAAGAAGGAAGAAGAAGAAGGAGGAGGCGGAGGCGGAGGAGGAGGAAGAGGAAGAAGCAGCAGCCAAAACACATATGTGGCGGTCAGAGGATCTTTTAGGACTAGGTTCTGTCTTTTGACTCTGAGGCTTGCTGTCTCTTGTTTCTGNTCTTGTGCTGTGTTGTGTGCTGGCTCATGAACTTCTCCTTCTCCTGTGTCCTTGNCCTCTATTTTGATCTTTCTATTACATCATGTGGATATATCACAATTTGTTTATCACTTTATCACTTATTTTTTAAAGCTTTTTTTCCTGTACTAGGGATTGAGCTAGAGTCTCACACATATTAGACAAGGACTATAGCACTGAGTTAAATCCACAGTACTCTTTTTACTTATTCTGATACAAGGTCCCACTCACTGGTCCAGACTGGCCTTGAACTCACTCTGTAGCCCAAATAGGCCTTGGGTTTGGTATCTGCTTGCTTTACCTCCAAATAGCTGGGATATAGAACTATGTTTTTGCCCTCCTTACTTGGGTGAGTTCTCAGTGATCTGCTATAAACAAAGCTTCTACGAGCANTGTGAAGCAGGTCTTCGTCAGAGCACCTGCTCTTTTTCCTTTGTAGTAAATGCATGGGAAGAGGGTGGGTTATATGATGGACACATGTCCGCAATCTTTTAGCTGGCTAAACTGTCTTCTGAAGTGGCTCTGTCATTTTAGATCCCACCTGTGCTATCCAAAATGTCCATNCCTGGCCAACACTCAATAGTCATTCTTTTGAGTCTCAGAAATTTTAGCAGGTGTGTCATGTGCCTCAGTGAGCCCATGCATGGATGAACCATGACCTCTTCTCATACACTTATTTCCCATGTGTGTAGAGCTTCTTTGGTGAAGTGCCTGTTCAAATATTTGCCAGAGTTATTTATGTATTATTTTTTAAGTTGAGTTGTTTGTTTTGTTGAGTTGCAAGGGCGTGTTGTATATTCTGGGTGCAACCATGTCGGAGATGTGGTTTGCAAGCNTTCAGTCTATTCTTCAGTTTCTTTTCTCATTNCTCAGCAGTATTTTAAAGGGTGGACGTCTCCAACTTTGTCATAGTCCAAATTTTCATTTGTCCTTTTGTTGTTTGTGCTGCCACATCTTTGCGTAACTCAAGCTCCCAGAGGTTTCTTCTTCAGAGATTGGGGTTTTATATTTAACCTCATTATCTACTTTGAGTTATTTTTGCATGTGGCAAAAGGTGCAGGCTTGTCAGAACATGGTCCAAGA
>LZPO01087489.1:30011-58353 GCA_001675575.1 Neotoma lepida | reverse complement strand
ATCTGTCAAATGATAATGGACTAGATATTGTTAATGTAATTCTTGACTGTATATATTGTATATATTTATTGGATATAGTTTTTCTTGTATTATTTATAACCTTTTATTATTTAAGACAAAAGAGAGGAAATGTGGTGATTATATTGTGTCCCCCAAAATAGTGTACCCTAATAAAACTTATCTGAGGTCAGAGAACAGAACAGCCACTAGATAGACATAGAGGCCAGAAAATGGTGGCACACATGCTACCATTTAATCCTAACATTCCAGAGGCAGAGATCCATCTAGATCTCTGTGAGTTCAAGGCCACACTGGAAACAGAGCCAGGCATGGTGGTACACACCTTTAATCCCAGAACTTAAGATCTATGTCTTGCTTGGGAAAGACACATGCCTTTAATCCCAGGAAATAATGGCAGGAAGCAGAAAGGTATATAAGGCGTGGGAACCAGAAACTAGAGGCTTTTTAGCTTTGAGGCTGTTAGCAGCAGTTCAGCTGAGATTCATTCGGGTGAGGACTCAGAAGCCTACAGTCTGAGAAAACAAGATCAGCTGAGGAGTTGGCAAGGTGAGGTTGGTTGTGGCTTGTTCTGTTTCTCTGACCTTTCAGAATTTACCTCAATATCTAGCTCTGAGTTTTCAATTAATAAAATCGCTTAAGATGCATGTTACACTGGCCAAACTGGCAAACTCTGACCTGGGAATTGCACATGTACATCTGTTTCATGTGTAGCAGGTGGATGGCACTAGACATACTGTGAAGCAAGGATCTACACTTCCTGGCTCTGGGGCCCTCACTCAGTAGACTGCCTCCAACAGTCATGGAGCATGATGCCCCCTGGGTGACATTCCCCTCTGAACAGCTACNCTTGGCCCTTCTATAGAAAAATTTTCAGTAAGTTCTGGAAGGCAGGTTGGCAGCAAGTTCTGCTAGCAAGGAACTGTATTACNCTGTTGGCCATGTGGTGTGCCAAAGCCACATCTTCTCTAATGAGAAATGAATCAAGATCTAGAGCTCAGCTGTGTCGGGAGGGGTGGGCACTCCCTCCCGTGAGTCCGCGGAGTGGTGGCTGCTCCTTAGATTGGCTACATTTGGGTTCTGTTTACGTAAACCTACAAGGTCCATTTCATATTCAAATCATGGTAATATGTGCGTTCTTTTAAGGCTGAACTCTATCTTGGTTGAATCTTCTTCCCCCAATGGTTTAGCCATACAGAGAAAACTTCACTCAGAAAAGAGACTCCCTTATTTAGACAGGACTGGCACAGTGCGAGCTAACAGCATGTTCCTACCCTACATATAACTTAGTCAGATGACCTTGTTAAGTTCTTACGAGAATGAGTCTGGGCATGATGGAAGTGGCAGGGAACTGTGAGAATCCAAACCTAGTAAGGGTAGACACTCTCAGGAAAGAGGTAACATTAGAATGCTTGCTTTATTTCTCTTAGTCTTCAATCCAGGNGGAATCATTCCCTGCTTATGCCCTGTGCAGACACCCCAGGCCACCCTGGCTCTTTTCCCTTGGAGCCTTAGAGACCTACATGTTTTTCACAGGGTACATCTCTGTGAGTCCCAACCTGGCTCAAGTTACGAAGGGCATTCTCTTGGATGGTTCTCCTTTAAGAAACACTTAACTTCCTATCTCTGACTTTCACATGGACATAAAGTAAATGCATCTGATTCCTGGTTCTGCTGAGAAGACTGTTCCTTAGACCAAATGCTGGCAGTTGAAGGAAATGCATCCCTCAGGCCCCTGCAAGGACGATTATCTAGCTGCTCAACAGTCTGGAAGTCATTCACAGTGCACACATGTAATCCCAGCACTTGAGAGGCAGGAGGATTGCCATGAGTTCAAAGCCAGTCTGGACTGCACTGTTCTTCCCAGGCCAGCCTGGTATAAGTAGTAAGAAAGATCCTGTCTCAAAAGGACAACAAACAACATACAAAAATCACAAGGAACAGATAATGGAGGAAACCATTTCAGCACAGCAGTGGGAATTTAGGATTTACATGAACTTGAAAAGTGCCATGGCCTCTGAGAACCAAAACACTCAAGATACTGGATCCAAACTATGATCCCGAGAACCAAACAAAAGCATATTTCATAAACTTCTAAGATGTTTAGCAATACAAAACCACACTAAAAATTCTGCAAATTTTTGGTCATGACTGCTTTGATCAGGGATTTCTGTAGCTATTTGGTAGCTTGTCCAAATGAAATGAGAAGTGACAGGGCTTGCTCACTGGCCTTGTAATTGCAACTACAGCAGTTAACTCATTTTCTTTACTCATGCATGAGTCACTCACAGAACAGAACCCTATGTTTCCTGTGTGAATAAGCATGTAATGCTATTCACTTGTCTTCTCAGTATTTCTAAGCTATAAACAAATGATAACGATATTAGAATGTCCATCACACTCCTGTGTTGAGAATCAAATAGGAAAGGTACTCCTGGGGTAGATGAGTAACCCTGGTGAAACAGCTGGTTTTGGAGGTAAGAATCTTCTTGGAGTCACCGCAACTCATGGTGGGGCCCCCAATCTTTGTGCTAAACATATTCAAAGTAGCACTGAAGTAAAACTGCCAACTGAATATCCTATTGTGAGAAACAAATTAGGTCTCAAAGGTACCTGCTGATTGGTAAGGACAACACATTCCAATCATAAGAATGCATGGTTGGCGTGGAACAGCAATTCATGCTTGAGTCTTCCTGCATGGCTAGACATGGTACCCTGTGGGTTAAGACACANTCTATGGTGTTCAGGGATGGCAGCAAGCCCATGCTCCACATCAGGCTTTGTATTGAGGCAATCTGTACTCCAAAACACATGGACAAGCCCACCATAGGTCAGATGGACAGAGATCTGCTAGTGCTGCTCTAGGGCAGGGTCATTTCTCTATGCACTNGCCAGACTGACCTCTCAAAATTGTCTTCCTGGGGTTGGAGAAAGAGTTTGGCAGTTAACAGCACTATGTGCTCTTCCAGAGGACCAAGTTTTAGTTACTAGCACCTATACAGCAGCTCACAAACATACCTAACTCCAATTCCAGGGGATCCGACCCCTCTTCTGGTGCCCTTGGGCACTGCATGCATGTGGTAGACAGACACACATGCAGACAAAACATTCATACACATAAAATAAGAAANAAAAAATCTAAACTTGGTCTTCTACCTCAGCCTCCACGTTCTNTCTCTCTCAATNTCTGAGCCATGTAAGGCAAGTNGGAGGGTTACCTAGCTGGCCACTGGATCTCTGCTTACTCTCTACAACTTCTCTGTGGCTCACTTATTACAGGCTTATTTTACAGTTTCTTTCAGAGTGAGCTTTTCTCGNAAGGTTGGAGGTGGGTAACTGATCTGCCTACTGGACCTAATATGGGACACATATCCCAAAGTGTGGTAGGAACCATGCTCCAGAAAAAGGAAGCTTCTGGCCAGGAGTTTCAGAGAGGCGGAAGAACTACTTTATGGAAAACAAGAATGCAAGCTCACACTCTGTATTTAAACAACAAGAGCTCTCAAGCTTCAACTCTGGAATGCACCACGTCCTACAACGTAAGTGATGAGGCATTGTTCCATCTGTTTTAAATGTTTTCACNCCTTCCATGTCTAGAATATGTTTGGCTTCTAGGTGATGCCCTCCCTAAAAATGCAAAGAAATCTATCTTTGTACTTTGAGGCTAGGCAATCTAGAACTTGGGAGTTTGACAACAAATATTGCAGAAGTTGATGCCTAAGTCTTTGCACACATGTACGCAGCTTGCAAACACTTGCAGCAGCATGTGGTAATTCCTAGTCCCAAATCCAAGAAAACAAATGAATGGGATGTATCTAACCTGAAGAAATCACCCAGTACTCACCAAGTCTCAAAAAGTGCAATCACCAGTGCCATCTAAACATTACAATTTCCCTAGTCTTTTAGTTGATTTACTTGGAGTAGGAAAAAAACAGATTTCACATTGCTTAACCACAGACACTGGTGGTTTTTCAGCAGAGACATCTCCAAATTCAAAGTTACCTTCTTAAGAGATCCAGATTAAACTCACTAAAAAACTCTTGGCTTATGATCATGCAAGAAGGATTCTCTGAGAGTAAGGGGGCTTTGCCAATACTCACTACCCAGCAACTTCCAGTCATTAGAGGCCATTAGAGGTGGAACACCACCTCCTATTTCTGCCCAATTAGGAGAACCAGGTGAGCCTGAGGGTTAGTCTATGCAGTCAATTTCTCAGCTGTGTGCTCTGAAGCCCAAGCTATTCCTTATGCTTGCCACTCACACCATGGCTGTGGTGAGCCTAGCTTGTCACCATTCATAGGGAGAATGAGCTGTGACTTCCACCCCTGCTGCTGGGAGGAGAGGGTGCTCACACTGGCCCCCTTCACAGGTTCAAGTCCTGCACTTATGTGAGCGTTAGACAATTTGGTTGAAAAGNAGAGCTCTTCAGAGGGACAGCTGNGTTTCACCACAGNTAACAGAGTGCCCTCCTATGATACACAACTCTGCAGTACTGAGAAGATTAACAAACTGCATGTAGCTAGCAAGTAGATTTGAACGCTGGAATCTCTTATCTGCCCTCTATCACACAAAAATCACANTCTTAANTGAAAAAATACATGTGTTAAATGTTCTTACGGGTGAGCTGCATGCTGCTACAGAANGGACTGTAGGGCTTGATACAAAGAGAAGGGGCCAAGAAAAGTGGTCACATGATACCTCTACACTGGGCTGACAACACTGATGCCTTTGCACCCACCCTGGTGGAGTGTGTTGTTTACAGCTTAAGTCATTGGGAAACACATTAAGAAACCATATTAAGAGTAGGAAAAACACAGAATTACATTGCTTACCCACAAACACTGGTAGTTTTCATAGCAGAGCAATTCCCAAACATACAAGCTCACTTCTTGGCGAGTTCCAAACTTGAAGTAGATGACTTTTGTTTTCCTAATAACCTTACAACCCCCCTGANGAACACCCCCCACCCCCTGCCGCCATGAGCACATCTTCTCTTAGCATTTATTCTGGTCTTTCCCTGTCAGATCAAAACTACAGCTCACAAAATATTCATCTCTCTTAAAAATTATATATCCTTCTGAGACTAGAGAGATGGCTCAGTCTTGCTGCTGTTCTCAGCACCCACATGGCAGCTAACAACCATCTATAATTCTAGTTCTAAGGGATCTGACACCATCTTCCAACTTCCACAGGTACTGTGTGCACATGGTGCATAGACTAACATGTAGGCAAAACACCCATATACATAAAATTTTAAAAAGTTTATACCCTTCTGTAGTAAAGACAAGAATTCTTTGCTTGTCATCTGAACTTTTTAGAAAGTCTATCATCTTTCCAAATATCACATTTTAGTAACTATTACTCGATTCTATTATGCTCTTCACGAAAAAAAAACAAACAAAAAAATGTTATCATATAATACTGTGTGGTAGTCTGAATAAGAATGCCCCCCCATAGGTTAATATTTGAATGCTTAGTCGCTAGGAAGTGGGGCACTCTTTGAAAGGATTAAAAGGATTTGAAGGTTGAAGGAAGTATGTCATGGTGTGGGCTTTGAGGTTTCAAAAGCCTGTGGAGAGCCCAGTGTCTTTCTCTCTCAGTCTGTGGATCCAATGTATCTCTCACCTACTTCTCCAGCACCATTCCTATGTGCCCCCATGTTTTCTGCCATGATGATAATGGACTGAGCCACTGAAACTATAAGCAAGCTTCCAATTAAAGAGCTTCTAAGAGTTGCCTTGGCCATGGTGTCTCTACAGACAAAGAACAGTAACCAAGACAGAAGTTGGTACCGGGAGCAGGGTATTGCTGTGACAGGTGCTTGTTGGTGGAATGTGGACTTTGGACCAGAAAGGCAGTTGAAAGCTTTAAGCTGCGGGGAGGGGTGTTGGGGGATGGGTTTAATGTGCCATTCTAGTAGGAACATGGATGACAATAGTGTTGAGAGCAGTGTAAATCATGACAGCACAGCTAGGAAGTTTCAGAGCTGAAGAATATTAGTAAACGGCCTAGACTTCTTGTGATATTTTGGCAAAGAATGTGGCTGCTTTTTGTCTTTGTCTTAAAATGCACACGCAGGACATGGATTTAAATACAAACCCAGTACACACAACCACCTGCCTCAAGCAGTACCACGAAAGCAGAAAAATCCACAGCAACAACATTCACTAAGGTTAAGTTTACTATTGCTCTGGAGCACTTCTCATGAATTAGCTACTTTAATCCTTCAATGTTTTCAACCGTCTATAAGGTAAGTCTTGTTGTGGGATATTTGTACACTGTGTGAAGATATATTGCTGTGACGGGTTTAATTAAGAGCTGAATGGCCAATAGCGAGGCAAGAGGTATAGGGGGGAACTTCTGGGCAGAGAGAGGAAGTAGGAAGAGATAATGGAGGCACAGTTGAGACACCACGGAGACATGGAGGGAGTCAGACATACAGAATGAAAGAAAGGTAAAAAGGCACATGGTAAAACATAGATTAATAAAAACAGGTTAATTTAAGTTATAAGAGCTAGTGGGACAAGCCTAAGCTAAGGCCAAGCTTTTATAACTAATAATAAGTCATCGTGCTGTTATTTGTAAGCTGGTGGCCCAAAGAAAAATCCGACTACAAAGTATTCTATTTCTGTTTCGTGATTAAGGAAATGGATGCCCAAGGAGTTCCAATAAAACATCCAAGAAGTCAGGCCTGTGGGAATCACATCTTCTATGGACTCCANCTGGTAATGAGATTCCCCAGGTTTATCTAGGCAGGTTGCTCAATACTGTTTAAGTCTGACATCACTGTTCTCTTGCCCAGCCTTCTTTGGGTATAACACAAGCTTGTGTATCCATAGTGTTGTCCAACCCACATATTCCTTCTTGGATAGTGCACATACAGGACACTTTAAATNTTGTACTGAAGTCCACATGCCATATGTATGCCAAAGTCCTGAAATACCTGCCNGATGTCTCCATTAAAAAAGAAGTAAGGTTAATGTGATCTTTAGCAAGCATATACCAGATACTGAGATACTGAGGGCCACACTAGGTAGCCCAGGCTTGCCTTGAGCTCCAGATCCTCATACTGGCATATTCTGTTGCATGTTCTTTTAATTTGTTTTTTGCAGACCAGGAAGTGAACCCAGGGNCTCCTGTCATCGAGCTACATCCCTAAGCCCTGGTATGCTCTTTCAACATCCTCAAGCATGTACGTCACTCAAAACAGCTAGGATGTAGAGATCTGAGGAGGTGGCCAAGGCATTCTTGGCTTGAAAGNTGGGTGGGAGTTCCAAGTAAAACAGATGGAGGTGAAGAGGTGGGGTGAGCTGNAATGAGTGTCTCATGGTCTTCCAGGAAGGTGGCATTGTTTTCTTGCATCATGGTATGCTAGCAGATGGCCACCACTGGTGACACACTGCACCTTTCCCACCTTCTAACNGGTTAAATTTTACCCACTTTCATGTCCTTTAACTCATTATTCTTTTTTTAAGTTCATTTTTATTATTTTTAATTATGTAAATAGGAGGCATAAGTGCAGGTGTCCACAGAGGCTAGGGGCACCAGATCTCCTTGGGGCTAGAGTTACAGGTGGTTGTGAGCTGCCTGGCATGCATGCTGGAAACTGAACTCAGGAATTCGTAAGTGCTCTCAGCCACTGAGTCATCTNTCTAGCCCCTATCTCACCAATTTGAAAAGGCAAGTTTAACACTACACTAAGTGCCAACCTAACTTGACAACTGTTTCCACACAGCACATCAAACACAGCCCCTATGTACAGTCACCTGTTAGAGGCCTCGGATCCTGCTCTTGGCATCACACTTGGAGAAAGAGTGTGTGCTCTTTCTGAGGAGCAGGAAGGACACATTCAGAACTAAAGAGCTTCAGAAAAAAAGTCAACAAAGCCTGATCGCCCTGAGGCAGCCACATGTAACAACCCACCCATCAAGAAGAGTATAGGGTTTGCTCAGTTAATANTTGAAAACTTCAAGCTTCCTGAGTAAATATATTATTCTGTGAACTTTGAGACTTGGGTATGGGGCACTGAGGACCTTTAAAATCACTTGGAAATCTGTTTCAAACCAAGACTCTCCTCAGTTTAATTTCACATAAGGAAAATTGGCACGGTTTGACAGCTATTAGAGCCGCAGGGAAAAATAACAAATCCCTGACGCTAAACTTCTAACAAAGAAAGCAACTGACTGTGAAATGGGAAACAGGTTATACCAAGTCTTTAACTATAAGGCAGGGGTAATACACTTCCCTCTTNGCTACGATGAAAATCAGTGGGAGAAAATGGATGCACGCCATCTCAGTTGCAGACAAAAGGACATCCTTAAGTGTTCAGCTTTGTAACAACTGCTATGTGAACCAACCGAATTTAACTATGCCTTTAGAGTTTAGACATTTAAGAGTGAACAGGCTGTTTTCCCATTTTCTTACCACCCGAGGGGGCCTTTCAACTGCCCAGCAGTGCCCTTAAGGCTACTTTTCTCTGGATATCAGAGGTTGTTACCCAAGCCTTCCAAGCTGTTNCCTTTCACCNAGGCACTGGGTCAGTCTAAGGCAATGCAGCTGCCTTAACAATTAGTCCAGGAGCTTTCAAAAGATGCTGGACGCTCAGAGGGTAACTAACATCTCCAATTACCAACAAGTAATTTAATTATTCCATTTAGAAGTGATTTCTTCCTTTATAGACCTAAGAAAGGTCANTCACAAAGAATTTTACTCTGCTCTCTCCATCTACTGAAAGCATCAATCTACAGACTCATAAATGCAGAAGTGCAGGGATAATGTTCCTANCTTAATTCACATTCTTAACCATAGATCAGTTTTAAAATGTCCTTGTTACTGCCTATG
The DNA here is from genome assembly GCA_001675575.1 of Neotoma lepida. Classification (NCBI taxonomy): domain Eukaryota; kingdom Metazoa; phylum Chordata; class Mammalia; order Rodentia; family Cricetidae; genus Neotoma; species Neotoma lepida. Next base: position 49,494 of record LZPO01087489.1, on the reverse strand, counting down.
CCATCAGAACAGCAAGTGCCTGCCTTTCTGGTACACATTAATTCTACTTGTGATAGTATCTCTGTTGGACTATGTATTTCCTTAGAAATCAAAAGCTATTTCCCAGGCCTCTACCTTCCCAAGCTATGGCAAGAAAGCAAATAACCTGAGGAGTGGGGGTGAGGTTTAGCTCCATACGAGAGAGGCCCTGGATTCAATGACCACCACCAGGAAGTAAAATAAAAATCAACTTGTACAATACAAATAAATCTGCTGGCCAAACATTTTTAAAAGGCTTACCAAGTTTGTTTCTACATAAGTCTAAAAACCATATGACAAAGAATTACAGATCTAGTTTAACTGGTAGAATGTAGCATGGGGGAGACCTTGGGCTGTATCCCCAGCAACACACATACACACACACACACACACACACACACACACACAGACACTCACTCGACCAAGTTAAAAGAAGAATGAAAATTTGCCCCTATCATAAAAACAGAGCTCAGATTCCTGTTGGGGACGACTCAAGTAAAAACACAGCAAAAGAAAAAGAGGGAGAAAAAAAGGCAACCCTCACGCATTCTCGGTTATTTTCACAAGAGCAATCACCTTGCAGCACTAAACAGAAGCAGAAGCCTGCAGAGTAAACACTCTCTCTGGAAAACACGGGCAGCACGTGTTTTCCTCCTGGCACCTGGTACAGGGCTCACTCACCAGCTCTTCCGACATTGGCTNGAAGATCTTTTGTAGAGGTGAGTTTGGAGGACGCCAGAGCTCCTTAAAACTCAGTAGCCAAGCTGTAAATACAATCCCACCTCTCAAAGACTTACTCTAGGAAACCCTGACAACTCCAAACTGAAACTATGTTGGCTGTATATTATATACTCGGAACCTCAAGGGCTAGCTAGCATCACACAGAATTTGAAGCGTTTGTTGATTCGCCCTAGTACCCAGAGCCACAGTCCCAGCCACTGAGCTGCCACTAGGCAGTACCTAGTTTAGGACTGAAGCCCATCTAGGAAGCCGATTCCCTTGACTTCTCTTGGTGAAGGAAATCCCACTGGTAATCAGAGTGCCTTGTGGAAGTCAAGCGCGACTCGCTCTTTGCCTACTTTTCCTGGAGTCCCACCATCTGGCGCTGTTACAACCCATCACCCTGGAGAATATTTTAATGAAGTGCCTTCCCACAAAGAGCCACACGTACCTCTCCTCCCAGAGACAGCCTCCTGGAAAGTTCCTGAAGGATCAAGTTTGAGCGGGGCTCTGCGTGCTTGCCTGCGTCTGTGGGGAGTGGCTGCTGTCCCCGCAGACCGCCTCTGGGAAGCTGACCGGCAGAGAAGGCACAGAGGACACTGAGCTCAAGGGGCTGCACAAGCAAGGCCCGCGCGCCTCAGGCTGCACAGGGTTTTTGGAATGCAGGGCGTGGCTCTCTGCCACAGCTAAAGAAGTGAGTCAGCCCCTGTGCAATCCTAACCAATAGGCGCGTTCACTGTTGGTTAAGGCGGAACTTTCCTGTCTTGATTTAGGGCAAGTTTAGCAGCCTTTCACACCCCCACTCCAGTTTAAGCTTTTAAGAACTTTAGCACTTCTAAAGTTTGTGAAACTTTTCTGAAGCCAGGATTAATCATGTTATAATAAGCAGTGGAAGTCCTTGGGTTTCTGCCCTATGAGTTCCTGAGTTGAGGCTGTAATGGGTGCAAAGCACTCTGAGACCTCCATCAAAGCAGGCTGAGAGCTGACCAGCAATTTAATGATCTGCAATGGACCTGCAATGTACCCATTTAACAGAGGTGGCCAGATTATAGTGACCTGCAAGACACTTAGCACAGTGCTCCACAGAGTAGGTACTCAGAAATGCCAAGTCCTGAATCTGGAACTCCTCTCTTGTAGACAGCCATAGACTGAGCAGGGCCCTGTGACACAGATCTGTAATGCCAGTTAATCCAGAGCCTGAAGCAGGATACCCACCTGGGCAATTGAGGGAGACTCTGACTCACACTTTTNAAGAGGTTTTGTTTGTTTGTTTGTTTTTAAGGGNTAGCAGGGGCTGGATGTAGCTGTGTGAGGAAGTTCTAGCTTAACATATACCAGGTGCTAGGTTCCACCCCCTAAACTGCAAAGGAAAAATTTTAAATGATAAACTGGCCTTTAATTTTAAACATTCTTTTCTATGCTAAAAATACACAGAGAATTTCAGAGCTGAAATAGTTGNTTGATGTTGTATGGTCTGCCTCTCTTAAGTCATGAGAAACTTAGGCTTATGGTTTTAAGTTTCTTGGATTTGATATTATTATATAATTGAAAGGAAAGGATTACTAGCAAAAAAAAAAAGAATCTTAAAGAAGTGATTTTATTTAGGAGAAAATTAACTATACTAAAAAAGAAAGAATAAATTAAAAAAAATTCTATCTAGACATAGTGGCTTAAACATCATATTTTAATAAAAAAAATTTAAAAGACACTTTCAACAGTTGGAATTTGGCAAATTAGAGGAGACTTCAGAACTCCTAATTCCTGAGGTCCTGATCTATTAAAACATGAATTGATCACTAGTACTGATGGAGTTTCTGACAGGAAGAAAGATTATTTTTATTGGTTATTTCTGTGTGTGTGTGTGTGTGTATGTGCTGTCTCTTATACACATCTAGATGTGTATAAGAGACAGGTGTGTGTGTGTGTGCTTGAGCACAAGTGTGGAGGTCAAAGGACAGTTTCAAGCAGTCAGTTCGCTCTTCTTACCTTTATGTGGGTTCCAAGGATTGCACTTGGGTCATCAGGCTTGNATGGGAAGCACCTTTATCCACTGAGCCATCTCACCAGCTCAAGAGATTTTGTTTATAAATTGCAGATTAAAACTTCTTAGGTTTAGAGATCTCTTGGATTTAACTTCTCCCCCACCCCGTGTGTGTGTGTGTGTGTGTGTGTGTGTGTGTGTGTGTGTGTTATGTGCATACATACAAGCACATGCATGGCTGTATTATGTTTATGCTTAGAGGCCAGAGGAAAATCTTGGGTGTCTTTCCTCAGGTATACTCATTTTTAGTTGTTTTTTTGACACAAGGTTGGCCTGGCGTTCCCAATTAGGCTGAAGAGATCTGTGTCTTCACTTCCACAATGCTGTGATTATAAGTATGTACCACCATGCCCAGCTCTCCCATCTATTTATTTATTTATTTGGGGAGGGGGGTCACAGCACCTTGTGGAGGTCAGAGGACAACTAACAGGAGTCAGCTCTCTTTTTCCATCATGTGGGTTCCAGGGATCAAACTCAGGTTTACCAGGCTTGGCATCCACAAGCCCTTATTCAAGCCATCTTGGCCGCCCAAGCCTGGTGTGGGGCTTTTTTACGTGGGTTCTAGGGTTTTAACTCAGGCCCTCGTGGTTAAACAGCAAACACAGCAAGCGCTGTAGGCTGAGCAGTTTCCTCAGATCACTATGTGTTTCCTTAGAGCCAGTCATCCCACTGGCCAAGATTTCTTCAAAATGTTCTCTAGCCAACAAGATTTAAAGTGAGAGTGAGGCCTTCCTAAAATGTTCTTTCCTATGAGGCAATGGGAGGAAGCAGAAAGAACACTGTACTATGAACCCAGAGTGCCCTTCCCAGTCTGGGTTCTGCCGGTAATTGACCAGAACAACAGTTTCATCTCTCTAGGGTTCTTCCACTAGGAAGAACAAACTGGAATGGGAAAACAAATGATCCAAGGCAGCCAAAGCAAGATATAACTAGCAACAGGTACCTGCACATGCAGGGAGCCTGNTCATGAAGTTCGCCCATACTCCCCATAAAGGTAACACTCTACTCACAAACCCTGGACGCTAACTTCTGGAAGCCTCTGTGCTCCAGCTCCATCCCTTGGCTACTCACGATCAACAGGTGTGACAGCAAGGCTTCCTTTTATGCCTGCACCATTTCCGCCATTCTTGGTTCAAACATTGGTCCCTTGTGCCAGTCACTGGGGTTGGATGCTGTCCAACTGCTATTTCAGCTGAAGGCCCCTCCCTCTGGGCCTCCAGACACATCAGCCCCATCACATGATATAGGTCAAAGTTCAGCATGCCATCAAATACACCTTTCCTCTCTCAGTCACTGAGATTAGAGGAGATCAAAAGGAAAGCAGTCTCCGAAAGGCAACTTCTCACATGTTCAAGTTCATATGGATTTTTAAAAGCAGTGATTTTATTTAGAAAACTACTGCTATTTATTATACCTTGTGAACTACATTGGTTGTATATTATACTAGTATACTATATACTAGTATATAGTTGGTTGCTATATGAAGTATAGTTGGTTGCTATATGAAGCTTGACATTCAGAGACGGTGCTCCACCCAGGAAGAAGGAAACTTTCCTAAATGCCATCAGCTGCAATTACACTAACTCAAAGCACTTAAAAGACATTTCCCACACTCTTCATGTANCAGAAACAAGGCCACCATTATTGATATAGTTATGACATTCTCACAAGAGGAAGGGGTTACCTACAGTCACAACACAAAGTACAAAGCTTCTCAATATACAGTTATGAAAAAATAAAAACAAAGATTAGCCCATAGGCCCAGGTTAACCATCCAGCCCTTTAGAAGTCGGCTTCTACTCCATGGAACCCAGTCTTTATACTGCCGAAGAACCCATNGGCTCCATTCGTGGCTTTCCCATGGGCACTGGGCACATAGTCACCTCCACATCTGTCCCACACTGGGCTTGCTGTCTAATGACTTCCTCATATCATTTTACTTCCCTTATTCCAGACCCACTGAAGCCTTCCTTCTCTTAGAACTCGCTCACTGGCCCAAGCCCTTAAGATCACTCCTGTCCTCTTTCCTTTCCCAAGGGGAACAGACCTCATTCATTCAAGCCNCCCTTCTCTGTGAGCTCCCTACCCTCTCTCCTACCAGGTAAGACTACATCTGAGGCAAGCAATGTATTTCAGAGCCCTATATGTCCTTCAGGCCTTAGCAGATCCTAAAGAGTCGTTGTTGATCTAACATTGCCCAAGTCATAGAACAACCTCAACAGTGAAGAGAAAACTTGGGCTGACACATCAAGAATAAACAACTGTTATCGTTTTTGGAATCAGTTGGCAAGCAGAAATCAAGCATCAGACGTGTTTCTCTGATCTTTACGACACGTTCCAATAATACAGAAGGCGTCTCCGGAAGCAAATCCAGTACTTCCTGAAAGGACGGGAAGTTTACACAACACTGTGCAGTATCAAATCTCAGTTCCCCAAACACCAGCCCACTGGAGAGTGGTGGAAGTCAGTCTAGCTTCCTTCCAGTAAGGAANATATACACATGTTTGATAATTTGCCAAAGCACTCATTTTTTCTTTCATATAAATCTCTCAAAGTATGTGTTATAGCCACAAATACCCCTGTTTACTTACCTTTAATAATGACTTCAATAGTAAAACACAGTACCAAAGCGCAGTTCAAGANAACTGTATTCTCTCTCTCTTACACACACACACACACACACACACACACACATACACACACTCACACACACACACATTGTGGAATAATCTTTTTGTACACTGTGAAGATGTGTCACTGTTACTGGTTTAATAAAAAGCTGAATGGACAATAGCTAGGCAGGATCCCTAGGCACAAAGGATGCTGGAAAGAAGAAGGATGGAGACACAAGGAGTTGCAAGCCAGACAGAGAGGGAGCAAGACATGCAGGAGGACAGGTAAATGCCACAAGTCACGTGGCAACATGTAGATGAATGGAATGGGTTAATTTAAGTTATAAGAGCAACTAGTTAGAAACAAGCCTAAGCTACCAGCNGAGCTTTCATAGTTAATAAGAAGTCTCTGTGTCATGATTTGGCAGCTTGCAGGAAGGGCAGAAAAATCTGACTAAACACATACACACACACACACACACACACACACATCATGATAGGGGTACATTTGTTTGGATAGTCTAATCAAAAGTCATGTGACATTTGTATTAGAGGAAGCACCTAGAGTCATTGCCACACATATACCCACACCCCCACAGCCACTAGTTTAATTAGTGTCAATACATGTCTGCTTTTATGACAGGTAGAAATAAACACTACCACTCTTCTCAAAAAGCTATGTCAGAAACCAGCTGCCCTATTATCCAATTAAATGCTTCATGGTTGCTATCTGTGACAAAAGGCACTGGTAAACATTCCAAATATAAATAACCAAGAGAGGCAGTCAGCATTCTTTAGCCTGTGTGTAATAGAAATGGCACCGGAAGCAGCATAGGCCAAGCACCAAGATGGAGTGAACTGAATGAAGATTGCAAGCAACAGGGATGCCTGACATGGCTTCACTGGACCTTAGGATCCAAACCCAGTGAACTCTTCAGGGACAAGAAATCCCCTGAAGCCCACCTTCTACTCAGTTCCCAGCACTGCCACTATGAGGGACTGTTCCATGATTTAGAGTTGTAATATTTAAAATTCTCAACAAAGACTTACACCTTCTAGCCAGGGCCATGTATCTATGATGCCCTGGTCTACAAGAGAACAAGAGAACCATCCAGTTAGATTAGTGAGTGGGAGGAGTAAATTCCATCAGAAGAAAATGGGTTCACTTCCTAGAAATGGGACCCAAGAATAAATAACAGTGCCAAGCATGAAATTCCACTCCAAGCCTAATGTGGAGGCTGATCCAAGCATTCCTTCACCGGTTATAAACTGCATTCTAGACGTTCACTGAAGGTTAGAGTCAGTGAACTTCTGCCTAGCCGTCGAGTCCCTGTCACTGGAGACATCAGGTCTAGAGTGTAGATGCTGGCATCTCCAGGCCATCCTAAATANCACATTTAACTCAGAACTGATTTGAAACTTGACATCAATAATATTTCTAATACCGCACTCAGACTTCATTCAAAACATGGAAAATGCATCTGGAATTCTATCTACAATTTAATTCATTTATGGCTGGCGTACCTGGTCATGGCAATGACTTCCATCTTGTACACATTATTGTAAATTTGCTCTATCTATAACACTGCAAGACAGTTTGTAACATCTGAAAAATCGAGAACTTACAAACAGTACCCTCACAAAAAAGAAACCACCACCACCTATATTAAATGGCCAGTCTAAAGTATTTTACTAGAAAATTTAAAAATTTTTTAAATGATGCTGGTTTGGGGAAGACTGTCAGGTCTGCTACCATAAACATAACGGCTACAGTCAGTAATATAGACTGTCTCACACTTAAAATTTTTTTAGTAGTCATCCAGCATTGAATACATTCAAAAGGATGCATTTAAGATACCTGTCATGGCACAAAATAATAAAATCAGCACCCACACAACCACCACACCTAAGAAGCCAGCCATTGGACAAGGAACCTGACAACTCTCTATGTGCTCCTCTTCCTGTCTGAGGTGGAAATGGTTTCTTTTCATAGTTGCGTGTTAAAGATTTGGAAGATGTTGGTCTAAGAAGTGCCTTTCTTAATAAAGCAGAGAGTGAAGGCTCATGCCTGTATACTCAGTACTGGGGAGGCGGACAAATTGAAAGCCAGCTTAGGCTAAACAGTAAAACATGGTCCCAAAAATCTAAAATAAGGGTGCTAGAGATATGACTTAGCTACTATAAGCACTTATAGTTCTCGCAGAAGACCTGAGCACCTACATTCCCAGCACCTACATCAGGTGGCTCACAACTGCCTTGAATTCTGGCTCCTTTTCTGGCTTCCACAAGTATGCACTCACATGCACAAACCACAAACCCATACACAGGCACACACATATTCACATATAATTAGTAATAAAAATAAAATCTTCAAAATAGCCAGAAGATTAAATAGATAAATAAGTACTCTGTGCCTTCTGAAAACACAGCACAGAGGCAATCAGAAATAATGGAACATAAAATTGCTGTGCTGGCTAGTTTATGTCAACTTGACACAAGCTAGAGTTATATGAATGAAGGGAATCTCAATTGAGAAACGCCTCCATAAGATTAGTGATTGATGGGGGAAGGCCCAGCCCACTGTGGGGGGTGCCCTGCCTGGGCTGGTGGTCTGGGTTCTATAAGAAGTCTGAGCAAGCTAGTGAGTAAAGCTTCTCCATGGTTTCCACATTCACTCCTGCCTCCAGGTTCCTGCCCTGCTTGATTTTCTGTCCTGGCTTCCTCCAATGATGGACTATGATCTGGAGGTGTAAGCAAAATAAATCCTTTCCTCCCCAACTTCCTTTTGGTCATGATACTTCATTGCAGCAACAGACATCCTAAGACAACTGTTGAATTGAGTCCTGAAGAAACCAGAACCTAAATGGTACCCTGCCAAACACAGAGACTACTAGGAGACAGGCCATTGTACCTCCAGGGTTTACTCCATGGACCCAGCCAAAACTAGTCACTGGGAATACTAAAGTACACCAAATCTCCTTGAAACAGTGTCAGGTCATGAGATGTGCGCCTGGAGAGGTCAACTCCAAATTACCCAAATTAAGGTCTTATTAAGCCAAGACCAACTGGTTCTCTCACGACATAAAATGACAAAGGAAAAGGGCACCTCAAAGAACAATAATGAACTCTAATTGACATATCACCCATCATGGAAAAGTGAGCCAACAGCCAGAGGGAAAAATAGAAATCAAAGAAAACAATCCACGAGTGAAGGGCTTAATTTTGTTGCAACTACAGGTTGATCCATTTATATGACAGGAGATAAATTAACATGTCATCTGTGAAATTAAAGGACTTATATGTCAAAGAAAGGGCATGTGCACAAGTGAGTGAACGAGTCAGTACAAATTGTTGAAGTGAAAAACTACACAATGGAGAAGGGGCAGCTTAACATCTAGTGCATGTTAATATCATAATACATGCTGAGAAGAAAGAAGGTCATTAGTTGTGAAAGCAATGGCACCTGAAGTCAGGGGTCAGCACACAGAAAAGTACAAACGTCTCAACACAGTTCACAAAGTACTGGACTGGAATTGTCCTGGAGTGCAGGACACTGCCTGCTTCTTTATGGATGGGTAGCATATGTGTCATGGTCTGGGATCCCAGAAGCTGGTCCCGTGGCTCAGAATACTCTATACCTTGACACATGCTTAAAGAAAAACGGAAGGTTCTTCTTGATCAATCCTACATCTCCTATCTAAACGCNTCATTTGAGCTGGTAATATCTGAAGAAGGTTGACATGTTCAATAGCAGGCAAGACTACAGCAGAACTGCTGACCGAGAGGGCATGGTCTTAGGAAACAAACTAGGGCACCTCGCTTTAAAAAGCAGTCCCCCCATTTCTGTGAGACTTTATGCTGATCATGTGAATTTCCAGATCCCATCTCACTATTTCTTCACTANCATCGTGTGTGGGTCCAAGATTTACCCAAGGCCCCAGTGGTACCTGAACTAGTATTTCAAAGATGATGAGTTTTTACCTGAATAATTTTCACAATTCTTCCCAATCAGTGATGCTAACTCTCATAGTTTAGATTGAGATGCCAATTAGCAAATGCTCCACTGGAATGTTCTCTGCCACTGAAACCTGCCCTGATCCAGCACACTCCTCTTGACACCTGGGTAATTAATCTCTCTCTTTACATTTACAATCTCTGCGCATTGCGTACATCTTTTATAAAATCTACTACTTTTCATTGAAATGTTTATTGTCTTTGTCAAGGCTTCACTGACCTTTGAAGTGGATTGGCATGGTTTATTTGCACTGAAATTTACCCCCAAAACCCATAAGAGCAGGTACCCAGAAAACTACTGCGTGCTGATCTGAACTGCATGCAACTGCTGCAACACGGACTCAGCAGGAGACTACACACACCTAGCGGATCTGACCAGAATTATAGTGATACTTGGGATACTCAGAAACCAAAGAAGGTCCATCCTGGGAGATAATAAAACAAATCAAGTATTTTATCTGTGAAATACTTCATTAATTGTTACCCCCATGATTACTTTCTGCTACAAAGACCCTCAGTCCTGAGTCAGGTGATTCATAATCCAAGGACATCTCTCTGGTCTGAACCACAGCTTCCACATGAAATAGACAAGAATGAATTTTGTAATAATTCAATAATCCCCAGATTCACTGTGAACTGTAAATACCTTTTAGAAGGAAATAAGAGAAATGAATGTTTTAAGATTATATAAATTGGATTCAGGGAATTAACACAAATGAATGCTTTGAAATACCCTAGGTTATTTCTTTTCTTTTCTTCTTTTTTTTTTAATGACTTAATAGCAAGTGTTTGAGAGCTAGGTGGTGGAGATTTAAAATAAAAACAACCACCATGATCTCTGCCATTACTTAGCAATTCCAGGCTTCTATTNTTCTCTTCTAAAGGGCAAGTGAGAGAAACTGAAAAAGAAAGCGCTTCTAGAAGAAACNCTGAGCCATGTGATCCAGATGATCTAAGCCTGCTCTTTTCTCTACTTTACTCCCTGATTTCGTAATCAAGCCAAGGTAAGCATTAGGCCATTCAGAAGTTGTCTTTCTGCAAGCAATTTNCTTTCCACTAAAACTTAATTTCTGAATCAAAAGTAAAAGTAAAACCGCATGCAGTATATGGAGGTACTCTAAGCGTGACCCTGGAGGTGTCACCAACTGAGGAGTTCAAATGGAGAGATGATGGGGAGGAGACAGAAGGAAGTAGAAAGGTCATAAGCAGCTGGGCTCTGTCTCCAAGCCTTGTCACCAAGCAGCCAGAAGACACAAGGGATACCAGGGGTCAGCCACAAAGCTGAGNTCACAGTTCAATAACGCCAACGAGACCCCTGAGAATAGAGACTTAAGTTCAAAATTAGTCTTGGCATTTACCTTCCGTCCCAGAAGCCATATGGTCACGAGACTGGATTTTACCAAACCTTGTCATCAGCCAAAGCAAAGTGCTCCTATCACACAGCCAAGACAGGGAACTGCAGAATAGGGCTCCAGTGTGCCTTCACANCAGGAGTCTACCATACTGGTGNGTTGGAGCCAGCTTGCACCAGGCCACTACAGCAGACTGCTAATTTCTCAGGGCCACTGGCAAGTTGGTCATAGTAATAATTAAACTAGAGGAACCTGGGCTGGAAAGATAGCTCNGTTGATAAGAACGCTTATTGCTCTTGCAGAGAACCTGAGCTTGTTCCCAGTGTCCACATCNGCAGCTCACACCTGCCTGTAATTCCAGATCCAGGGGATCCAATGCCCCACCTACCCACCCCCCATGGGTACACACACGGACACACAGCCATACAGATAAGTAAAAATAAGATAAAATTTGAAGAAATTATAGAAACTTGAAATTTTAAAAATTATACCCCACATAAAGATAATAAACACTCAAAATTAATNACCTCCTGATTATTTTGCCATTAGCTAGGCTCCTGATGCTAGTTGCAACTACCACATCTAACTCATAGAAAACCACTTTTAAACCTGTCTTTGGCGACTTCTATAGGGTAGGCTGAAATCAAGCATCGTAGAGATGTTTACAGCCCCAGAAACCTGCTGGCATCGGAACCCCTCCTGGCAGAGCCAAAGCTGACACTTACCAGACTTTAGCACCTAAAGTATTTATCAGCATCCTTTCCCAAAGCTGCCATGTTTGAGTTGGCCCATCTTTTGAGTCAGAATAAAGGCTTCTAAGTCGCAAATCACAATACAAAGTATACGGACAGAAAGCAACTGCATTTACTGTGAGGCCTGTAATGCCGCAGGAAGTCCTATGGATAGTCTTTTATGTCATAATAGGGATCGTCGAGTTCAATACACAGATGAATCTAAACAGCACAAGAGCAAGTGAGGTCTAGAAGTNCCTGGCTATATGTATCTGAATTTTCCACTACAACATGCAGTGATAACACTACCAGTGTTATCACAGTGCCCTGGAAATCGGCCAGACGCAACTGTCAGATAACTAACAACTGTTCAGAGATACAGTAGTGTGTGANGATTTCTTCCAAGGCTCATTGACAGCCAGAAAGTTGTGAAGGAGGCTCTTTAAGACTCAGGGTTCTAAAGGGAAGCTCATTAAGACTCAGGAAATAAACAACTCAGAAGTCCCTAGGAGTTCTAGAAATTGACCAGATGCACTAAGTTGTATAAGCAGCCAGGGCTACTGAGGAGACCTGNGTTAACAGAGCTGCCAGGACAAGACACTGACCTGCCTGCAAGTCATGCAGAGAGCTCCAGGATTCCAGCTTTTGTGAATCATGGACCACGCTGGGGTGGGATTTCAGTGGTGCAGCTGCCTTTGCTTCATCCCTGCTCCCGTAAGTAACTCCTTAACCATACTCCCAAGTAACCCCAGTCCATGCATTGGTGCACCAAGTGGGACTTGGGTCTGTAGGGTCTGTTGTCGGTGTCCTACCAAGGGTGAGTAGATGCTCATGTCACATCTCTCCAGGGATAGTGTCACACACACACAGAAGGAAGAGTTGTGGGCAACGGAGGGAATTTCACTCATTCAGCAATTTTGTTCATAATTACCTCTAATATCCACAAGAGCTTCCTAAAGAAGTAGATTCTAGGNGTCCCTGGAAGCAAGAACATCTGTGCTTTTCAGGTGCCATTCCCAGTTCAACTGCTGACCTCGAACAAGGAATCCTTCTGTTGTCTGCCACTCCTGTTCTGTCCATCAGAACTGATACACTAAAATTGATATGTCCTCCTAAGAAAGGCTCAGGCAATAACAAACCTTCTCAGGGGTTAGCATCATGCTCTGAGGTTTCTAGATTAAACTTCTCTTAATCCTTATTTTCTGTGTACGGGTGTTGTGCCTGCATGTGCAGCTGTGCACTATGTGGGTGCAGTGACTCAGAGGCCAGAAGAAAANGCTCAGATCTCCTGGAACTGGAGTTACCACTGGTGATGAGCTGCCATGTGGGTGTTGGGAATTGAACCCAAGACCACTGGAAGAGCAGCCAGTGCTCTTAACCGCTGAGCCATCTCTCCATCTGATACTTTTTAAAATATTTTCAGTTTTTACACATTTATGTCACTTGAGTGTACTGTCCTTTTGCCATGACTTCTTAAAAATGATTCACCCAGTCATTAAAAGAATTCCAAACAGCTAACAATTTACTTACAGATTACTTGAAAAAGATTCTTGTCATCTTGGCTCCCTGTGAGATGCTAGCTTCTCCCAGTGTTCCAGTATATTTCCATCACCTGCTACCAAGAGAAGGCATCTCATTAGTTGTATGACCTTTACCATTAAAATCTATCAAACATACCACAGAGATAACAATAAAAACAACAAAAACCCCAATGGTCCAAAATTCTACCACTTACTAGCCACAGGCCCTTGGGAAAATAATTCCTCTCCCTGAGTCTCCATTTCTTCATTTCTAAATGAGTATCAAATATCCCCTACTGTCTGTGTGGTACTGACAACTAAGTAAGCTAAAGGGCATGGTCAGCATCCTTTGATCCAACAAAGGTGTTGTCCTGGCAACAGGGACGTCCAACACGTAATGATTACAACTTCTTTACTGCCCATATGTTGAGCTCATCAAATACTGGAGATCTACACACGTTCACCCAATAATGGAACATGCCCAGCAAAGTGCTTGCTTTTTGTAAAGAGGAAGTCATTCAGAATATTATTTCACCACTGTTTTTAATCTTGTAACAGGTAGGGTCCACAAACTAAGAATAGGGCTTTTGTGTTCTTCTTTTGACATAGGGCCATAATAGAAACACGCCCCTTGTCCCCTGAAGAANGCAACTATTGGTCACTTTATGTGAAGAACATGTAGCTCCAGGTAGACAGCACTGTCAGAACAGGCACATGAGTTAACTTTCCTAATTGAAGCCCTAACGCAGAGCAAAGAGAATGATAACAACGATGGCATGGCTCCATCCATACAGTGCTGCAACAGTCCTGAAGGAAAGACAGANGCTTCAAGTTAGCCAGAAGGAGGGGCAGGGTAGACCAAGAAGGGAGGAGAAGGAAGAAATGCCACATAAATCCAGGGTCAGAAAGAACTAACCAACAGTAATAAAACTGGGGAAGGACTTCCCTTTACAAAGAAAGACTGAAGCCCCAACACAGAGAAGGATGCTCATTGGCCAGCTATGGCTTTATATGGCTGGCCACTTTGCAAGGAAGCTTTTAAAAGGGTGAAAAATGCTGTACAATTTAATATAGGTTTAAAATGAGTAGGCATGAGGCACACCTAGCTATTGAACAACAGTGTAACCTTTGCCAAATGGACTACTCCATCTAAGGCTCAGCTTCCAGGTCTGTAAAATGAGAACAATATGCCTATACTTCAGAGCAGTCCCACAGAGATGAGTGTGTAGATCCTCCATACAATGTGTCCTCAAAGGAAAATCCCAACTAGCATGTTACTAGTGATTACAGTAGAGACTATTAAATTCCTGGTTATAAAAGGCAATAATAGTATGCAACCCAGTAATTCACAGACTCCCTATGTGTACACTTTGGAAAGAGGTTTAAATCCTACTTCTGACAGTAACATAAACTTTCCTAACATTTATTTTTCAAATTGATAGTATGTTTTAAAAATCAAAATATAATTATATCAGTTCCCTCTTCCCCCTGCCCTTCCAACCTCTCAAATACCTTCCTGTGGTGGTATTTTATCTATGTCCCCCAATAAAATTTATCTGAAGATCAGAGGAACAAGGTCAGCCTCTAGCCTTGCAAAATTAGCACAGGCCCTTAATCCTATCACCTAGCAGGCAGGGTCTGTCTGGATCCCTGTGAGTTCCAGGTTACACTAGGAACAGTCAAGCGTGGAGACACACGCCTTTAATCCCAGCATCAACCATAGAATTCTGGAAGTCTATACAGACAGGCAGGAAGTGACAGAAGTGGGCGACAGGAGGAAGTGATGTAGCTAGGCTGAAAGAGCCAATGGGAGAACAGAACANAAAGAGATATAGACACTCTCCATTTTGGGAGTGGTGTCGGCAGTGTAAGGTGAGGCTGGTAGCTGTTCCTAATTCCTCTGATCTCTGTCAGACTTTCACCCCTATCTCTGCCTCTGTGTTTTATTTAACAAGACCATTTTAAAAATCCGTCTTACACCTTCCCACTTCCTCTCAAATTCATCTCATGGCCTCTTTTCTTTAATTATCAGTTATAAACACAACTTGCTGAATCTGTTTAGTGTAGTTTGTATGTATACAATTTTGGGTCTGACCACTGGGTTTTGGATAACCAACTGGGGAGCCCATTCCTGGGGAAGATAAATTCTCCCTCTCTACACAGTCATTATTTTCTCACAGATTTCCCCTTCTACATTAGCTTATCTGTTGCTGGTGTCCTTCAAGTCTTGTTTAGGCAGCCATATTGTTGTAGTATTGATGCTTCCCTGTCGTTACTAGGAAACACATTTTTATCACAATGGAGCGTTAAACACAAATTGCCACCTTCTCTAGCAGCCCTTCCTGACATCAGCCAACAGAAAGTGCTGCATCTGCTGATGTGGTATCAGTATTGAGTTCCTTCTATGGTGATGGACTCTGGACTGGAGAAAATGACTCATTTCCATCAGAGGCACTGAACTCTTGTGAACTCCACTGGCACCTGCTGAACTCGAGGGCCATGCTCAAAATGGCAGGCAGCCCATCTTCCTCAGCACCACACTACAGTTTCAATGAGGACAGTGTGGATAAAACNGTGCCAACTTTGAAGCGGAAGTATTAGAATTCTGTATCTACAGAAGGCATCACTGATCCCTCTAAATTGCCCCTTTGACACTCCTTCCAATAATGTAGACAGCTTTTATCTTCAGAACCTCNGTGGACAACGTCCATAAGGATATCTGTCTCCTTTGAGCACAGTCACCACTGATGCATGGGGCAAAAGCACTGTATTTGTTATTATGGGAAATAGTTTAATAAATTAGTCACAAGGATTAAAACCATGATCAAGGACGGTAATGTACCACTGCTAGTGGTCAGCTGTTCCAAATGATTAAAAGTGACAGNAACAACTAATGAACCACCTCTCATGCTGCCAAACACTGGAAGCAGGGAAGGGGATTTAAGAGCCTTAAGGATTGTGGTGGCTTGAATGAAAATGGCTCCCATTGGCTCACGGCCTCATTGGAGGAAGTGTATTACTGGGAGTGGGCTTTGAGGTTTCAGATGCTCAAGCCAGACCCAGTGTCACTCTCTCTCCCTGCAGCCTCCGGANCCAGATGAAGTACTCTTAGTTACTTCTCCAGCATCATGTTTGCCTGCATGCTGCCAGGCTCCCCACCATGATGACAATGTTTTCCTTTTGTCAGTTGCTGTGGTCATGTGTCTCTTCACAGCAATAGAAACCCTAATTAAGACAGAAATTCATACCAAGGACTGGGGTTCTGTGGCAATAGGCCAGACCATGCTTTCGTTTGGAGGAATATGGAACACTTTGGAACTTTGGACTAGAAAAGCGATTGGTTGCTTTANGTAGGCCCTCATGGGCCATACTATTAAGAGCATGGAACACAGCAGTGGTGAGGGTGATCAGAACTGTTGGGAATCCAGCTNAAGAGGTTTCAGAGGAGAAGAATATTAATATGTGGCCTAAAGATCTTTCTTGTGAAATTTTGGTGAAGAATATGTCTGCTTTCTGCCCTTATCGAAAAAATCTGCCTGAGGCTAAATTGAAGAGTTATGGATTAACAGCTTTGGCAGAGGACAATTCCAAACAACCTAGCATTTTGATTGTTTTGTGTGACCATTAGGGGCCAGACTTATACAAATCTATAATGAAAAGGAGTAAGCTGAAAAAGGAAAAATACAAAATATACAAAAATACAAAACTGGAGGAGTAAAGGAGCACCAGGAAGTGTAGAGAGATTAAAGAAAAGCCTGATGCTAAGTGGAATAAAGGGAATGGTGACCTCAGAGGAAGACCCCACCCAGCTAAGCTTCCAAACTATAAAAAGGAATTAAAAGAAAGGTGGAAAAGAATTAAAGAAAAGCTTAGGGCCAGGCATGGTGATACACACCTTTAATCCCAACACTCAGAAAACGGAGGCTGCTGGATTTCTGAGTAGGAGACTAGCCTGGTCTACAGAATGAGTTCCAGGACAGCCAAGCTTAGGCAGTGAAGGAAAGCATTGAAAACAGGAAGCTGTTGAAAATGTATTTGAACAAGGGGTCATGTTCCAGCCCCAGCAAGCAGCAGAATTTGGCAGCTTCAGTCACATGGTTCTGGCTTTAGAGTCAAGGATACAAGAAAGGGATTATGGGATCTCCTTCCTTGATTAAGGAAAGCTACTGAGGTCAGGCATACGTCAGGGGCATCCCTGCATGCAGNCCTAGAGAGGCCATTGCATGAAGTTGTGAAGGTGAAGCCTGGATTGCCTTGGAGACTCCAAGATGTTGGAGATGCTAGAGTTGTGGGATACCTGCCTAGGAAAGCTAACAGGGAGTGGAACCAGCCCATGAGAAAGAAGTGAGTTGACATCAGACATGGAGATGCAGAGTTTGGAGTTTGCCCAGCTGGTTTTCAGTCTTGCTTTGTTNCAATATTTCCTTACTATGTTCCCTTTCCTCCCCTTTGGAACAGTAATGTATATCCNGTGCCACTGCATGTTGGAGGTATGTGAAATGCTTTTCATTTTGATTTTATAGGAAATTANAGTTAAGAGACTGCATGAATCTCAGAAGAGACTTTGAACTTTGGACTTTTAAATACTGTTGAGACTGATAGACTATGGGGATTTTTGGTGCTGAACTGAATGCATTTCTAAATTATGATATGGCTACAAGCATACGGGGGCCAAGGAATGAATGTGGTCATTTGAATGAAAGTGGCCTCCATAGGCTTACAGGGAGTGGCACTATTAGGTGTAGCATTGTTGGAATAGGTGTGGTCGAGTTGGAGGAAGTATAATCACTGGGGGTGGGCTTTGAGGTTTCAGATGCTCAAGCCAGGCCCAGTGTCACTCTCTCTTCCTGCTGCCTTCGGATCCAGATGAAGAACTCTCAACTACTTCTCCAGCACCATGTCTGCCTGCATGCTGCCATGTTTCCCACCATGATGACAACGGACTAAACCTCTGAATGGTAACCCAGTCGCCACTTAAATGTTTTCCTTTATAAGAGNTGCCATGGTCATAGTATCTCTTTACAGCAATAGAAACTCTAACAAAAGANAAGACACAGGCCAAAGAAAGGACCTAGAAGAGCAAGAAGCAGCACCTTAAGCTGACTGAAGACAAGAGGACAGAAACACTGAGAGTTAGTAGGGACAAAGAGTTAAAGGACCAAACGTGCTTGTGCTACAAACTTTTCAACATAAACTCACAAAAGAATCCCGAGAGGATGGCACCATGAATGTCATCGTGTTTTAGAACCTGCTGCTGGCATGAAGAGCACAAGGACTACAAACATACTGTGATTTAGAAAGAATTGCCACATACTCAGAATGCTACTCTAAGGAAAGAAAAAAAAAAGTTAGGTACTTAAGGCAGTTGGAAGTCTCTGAGAGTGAGAAGAGGGTAGGTGCAGAGGGAGCGCAGCAGTAATAGACATGATCCTAGTTAATTAGAAGAATGACCAGAAAGGAAGGAAGAGAAATGATGGTCCTGGCCAAAGGTGTGGCAGACTCTAAAGTGGCCTCATGATTTCTGTCTCTTATGATTGATTCTGTAGGTAATCCCCTTCCNTTGATTATGAGTGGGTCCTATGGCTTACTCATAACTGACAGGCTATTACTGAAATGGCAGGATGTGCGTGTTACACTACAGGAGATGGTAATATCCATTCTGCCACAGGATTCTCTCCCATGCTGGTTATGAAAATACAGGCTGCTACGATGCGAGTGACATGATGAGAGCCACATGAGGGCAACCTCTGCTGACAACAAGAAACCAAGATGCTTGATCCAAGAGTCCACAAAAAACCAAGTCCTTCCCCAGCGGCATCTCAGATAAGACAGTAACTGCACTGACACCCTGACTTTAGCATGGTCAGCACTCAGCTAACTCAGGCCCAGATTCCTGCTCCAGGACAGTCAAGAGATCACTTGTAAGTAGGTTGATCTGCAAAGACAGTGCTGGTCCCGTGGCTCAGTGCAGAAGGAGAAATATAAATCCATGATGCCTTCTCATGGCCTTCTGACAGAAGAGGAAGGAGAAAGAAAAAGGCCCAGGGAACCTCGGGGCTCAGGAGAGAAGGACTCCCATCCTAGGCTGGACACTTGGAGGAAAGAATTCATCCATTTACCAACAAAATCATCTTCTAAATGGAGATCAGGCTCTTGCCTGGCCTCCAAAGGCTATTCAGCATGCCAAAGCATGGGGGCCACTGAGATCAGCAAGAGAATTTTTACCAATATACAAGCGCTCCTACAGACCTAGCCATAACAGAATAACAAGAGCATGCTATATATAATGCATTNTATTTAAACACTGTTTGAAAAAACAAGCTGNAAATTTTCTTTTAGTGGCTTTAAGAACTCAATTAAAATGAAGACACCAAGAGTTTCATGTCAATTTCTAATATAAACTCTCAAAACTGAACACACACACACACATATCCATCTTTGAATCTTACACACACACACACACACACACACACAC
>LZPO01087489.1:16893-27261 GCA_001675575.1 Neotoma lepida | reverse complement strand
CTCTGGTTCTTCCACAACCCTGGGGCAGGTGAGGAGCCTGGTGTCCTCAGGCACTGAGTTAGAACCCCCTTCCTAAGCGATAAGGCTCAGCTTTAGTTCCTTTCCTGGAGGCAGAGTTTGTGCTTTTCTCCTCTCGGCCACTCTGAAGCAAGAAATACAAACCTTTCAAGTGTGAGCAGTGATCAAACTTTAAGTGAAAAGTGATTAAAAAAACTGACAGAAACACACTGTGACACGATCTAAGTAAGAGTCAGCCCCAGATACTGACCCGAGTTACCTGGAGTTAACTACTAGGAAAGGAAAGAAACAGAAAAGACTAGGTGACAGGGTGACAAACGGATGCCTGGTTGTGAACAGGACAAGGAAAAATCAATGACACAGAAAAGTACAAACAGGATCACAACAGAGGAAGGACACAAGGTTGGCAGTATGGACTCCGCAAAGGCCAGAGGCAGAATTAGTGTCATCTGTGTTTTCAGTTTTCTGGCATATGGTATCTTTGGCAAACACTTAATTTGCACACATTACAGTGTGAGAATANCTAGAGAGAATATTCAAAATCAATGGACATGGTTGCATTGCACGAAAATGATATTAGCAAGAACAGGTATTGGCCAGATTCCTTCTGCAGGCTGTGATTTGCTGACTCCCAGCCTCTCTAAGGAAACCTGTGGCTAGCACACCAAACAGATGAAAAGAGATACTACAGGCTCTGTTATCCTATCTCATCACATATTTTACGTGGATGGTTATGGGACAAAAACCATCTCAATACTTCAAAGTAATTAAGGAAAGAAAATTGTCATGAACAGAAACAAACAGAGGAGTTCTGATTTGTCTCTGATAGGTTCTCTGCCTTCAAGACTCTCCCTAGCTTTTCCTCTCCCATTTTCTCACCTAACTCTTTATTTAGGTGCCAATCTCTTTCTCCAAGAAATGTCTCTCAAACATCTNAGGTAAGGTCATGGCACATGCTTTACATTTCTGTGACATGAACTTCATTACTGTTAGCATCCATGCCATTCCTGTGCGATGTCTGCTTCCCAGGTAGGAGCACAGACTTCTAGAAAGGTACCATGTGGAATGNCCAGGTCTAGAAGAGGCANGCAGACATGGATGAAATGGAAAGCTCTGGTGCTTACACCAGCTCTGCTTAGCAAGGATGTGGGTGTAGTAAAGGTCAGAAGGCAGATCTTGCACAGCATCTTGAGGCTTTGCTGCCTGTGGTGTGGGCAATGTGATATGGGCAGCTGAAGAAGGAAACTGGCCCTAGGGTCACACCATAAGAACAGGAAGAGCAGGCCACATGTTCTCCAGTTGGTTCTAGTAGAAACTACATGGCTATTTCTCTCATGCTTTGTCACTTGGGGAAAAACTATGATTTTAGTTGATGATAAAACATATTTTTTAAGGGAAGAGACAGATGATATGGAAAAAAAAACTACTTAAAAAAAAAACTGGCCAGAATTTTCAAAGTTTAGCCCAAACAGCAAGACCCCCACAGCAGGAAACTCAGTTAACCACAAGAAAGCTGCACCTAAAAATGAAGCCCAAAGCAGCAACCAAAATTTCAAAAATAATGTTAGAAAATGAAAGGTGTGGGGGGTCAATCAACTAGAAGTACATATGAAGCAAAAAGGCAACTTTTGAAACTAAAGAAGAAAAGACACTTCTAAATAAATCAAAATTGAAAACTTGCGGTCAGTAGATAAACACTCCGTGAAGCGCTGAGCAGAGGGCCTATAAAAAATGAGGAGTCTGGAAGGTATGAAATGTGCACATGAAAAGAGAAGAAGAATTTTCACTACTCTTCTTGGAAAGGAAATACCTGACCGTTTTACAGTGTGTCAAAAGCATGTCACAGCGCTGGTTAGTCTGTGATATATATGCATGAGCATACATGGATGAATGAGCCAATGCATGCAAAGGAGAAAAAAAATGCTACAAGTTTCATATATTTCACATGAAGCAGTACAACTAAATTCAAGGTAAGAGTTTTACTAAGATAAATGCTTTAATCTACAAAAAAGCTACAAATATAACAATGCAGAGAAAAACCTAAAAACCTTGAAAACATGTTTATAATGAGATGTGTGCAGTTATGTCCATGATATTCATAACAGTCCCAAACTGAAGCCCACCCATGTACACCAATAGCAAACAGATAAATTCATTAAATGCAATATTACCCAGCAGCAGAAAGCACACACTGACACATGCAAACAACAAATATTAATCTCAAAAGCATCATTACATACAGCAAAAGAAGACAAAGACACTCAGTACAACTATATATCTGAGGTTTTAGAAGAGCCAGTAGCTGTCAACATAATCAAATTTGTGCCCACTCCCATCAGAATGGGCCACTGATGGGAACGGGCACACAATGGCAACGGGCACACAATGGCAATGGGCACACAATGGCAATGGGCATATGAAAACTTTTCTGGGAGACAGGAATGTTCTTTCTTATTGGCTTTGGTTTGTTTTATTGAGACAGTATCTCGCTATGCAGCTCAGGCTGGCTTCAGACTTACTGTGGTCCTGCCTGAGCCTCCCCTGAGCNGAAATTTGAGGTNTGAGCTGCCATGCCCAACAGAAACATCCTCTACCTCCAGAGAGATGACAATTCACTAGCTCACTTCTAAAAGGAAAAGGAACTGTGAGCTTCCTATCAAAATAGTCTGTGAACATTTGCAGTACAGTGTCATAAAATATGAATTAAAAACAATCTGTCTTTAGATCTCATTTAATTTTATTTAACCTGTTAACAATTGTGTATGTGCACAGAAGCACACATGCGTGCACAGGGGCGCAGGCACGGGTGTGTGTGTGTGTGTGTGCACATGCGCGTGCATGTGTGCATGCGTGTCTCCTTGTAACTGACGTGGAGATTCTTTGCTGAGCTTGCTTTGGGGATTCTCTGTCCCAGAATTCCATGGACTAGAATCACAGGCAGGCCTCCACACTTACCCAAGGTCTATTATCCATGGAGCTATCATCTCCACAGCTCCATCATTAACAATTTAAAGGGCCACTGTTTTAACAACAGGAGAGGAAAAGCAGGTGAAAGCGAAGTATAGGACAAATCCAAATGTCCTAGTCCTTTCATTCAATAGTATTTTTAAACTTCTACTGTATACCAGGTAAGACAATAGTCACTAGAGAAATGAAAAACAGATTACACCCTGTGACTGAGAAATTCTCAGTCTGGTAAAAGACAAGAAACCCATTAATTGAGGTATAAAAAGGGCTGGGGATAATAGCCCAGGGACAGAGAGCTCACCTGGAGTGCTCCAGGCCCTGGGTTCGGTACCCATCACTGAAGCAAACAGTGCAAATAAATTTAGAGAAAAGACATGATTATTTTTCTTTCCCAAAATCACAATGCAACATTAATAATAGAAAAGTGAAAAATCAGTTAAAACTTTTGAAGAACAGAATGATTTTAAGAAAAACTTATTTTTAGTAGCTATCTCTACCCAGCCATGTTTCTTAGCTCTAATCAAAGTTAACTCATATTTCCCTTTCTTCTTTGTTTTTAACTGATATGTAGAAATTATTTATAATTATCATGTGTTTTATGATGCTTTGATAAACCTGTACAACTGATATGGAGAAACTGTATATAATTATCACGTGTAATATGATGCGTTGATAAACATGTATGTATTCTGCGAACGAATGACAACATCAAGCTAATTAACATATGCATTAACTTTCATACTTCTTTTGTTGTGGTGAGACTACTTCAAATCTACTCTCAGAGATTATCAGTAATATTTTGTCAGCTACAGTAACTCTGCTGCNTAATAGCTGACACTCTTGCTCAATTCCTTTTTAGTGATTACTGTGCCCATAGCACAGAGAATCAGGCAACTGTGTATTGCATACTTTCCCAGACCTGCCATACCCAGAGCCACAGCCAGCTCCAGTGACACCAGTGCCTGTGCACAGTGAACTTAAGTGCAGCACATGCCTCAAAGGAAGATAAGACAGGCTGAGTGTCATTCTTAGGAATCTCCTCATATTCTCACAAGCTANTTCCGTTCCTACCACTTTACTTACAGCCTTATTTCAAAATCCTCAATGACCTGCAGTATTACTAAAGGGAACAGCCTGTTCTCAGTTAAGTGTGACTGCCCAGCAGCATGTGANACTGACTTCCTGCAGCTTCCTGAATCATGATAATTTCATGCCCCCCAGAGCACCGCCCATCCCTTCTTTCCAGGCCTTCCTTTTCATTCTCTTGAGGTTCTTCATTTTTTCACCCAAATGGCCTCAAAATGTCACTAGATATCCAAAGAATGTACAGCCTGAGTGGTCCCTAACAGCAGTCATAGTCTTGGGTGATGCAAGTGTGTCCATGTAGGCTTGTCAACTTGTAGCANGCATGCCATCCCTGCAGGAGATGCTAAAGTTATGGATGCCCANGACAAGAGTGAATAAACCTCNAAACATCTNCTCTATTCTGCTATGAACTGAAGTGTCTCTAAGAATATAATCNATTAACAAAGTAGAGGCTATGAATACAAGATAAAAACTGGTATCAGGTGGAACCAGAAAACTAGTGAGAGGGTGGTACACGCAGCACTCTGAAGCGGAGGCAGGAGAGTNNCAAGTGTGACTCCAGCTTTGGCTACACAAGGGGGAAGCTCTTGGGGGAGAGGAGGAGAAAGGTAACAGAACAATTTTATTCATTTGGAATCCCATGGATGTCAGTCCAGCAGGATCCTAGTCTCTCACATGCCCTTAACTGGCCTCCTTAAACAACAGGATGAAAGAGTTCACACAGAGGAAAGGCTTTCTTCGGCCTGGGCTTTCATTCTTCACACTGGGGAGTCCTCACAAACTGGTTCTAGAGTNAAANGCCACTAAAACATTAGTACTAAATGAGATTTTCATTGCCACTGNATTTAGTAAAATATGGCTGGGAGTCCCCAAACAGCAAAGCTATTTGGTCAGGAATCTTAGGATGGGTATGAGGGCTGCACTTAATGGTAGTTATCAAAATCACAACACCATAAACAGCATGTTCACTGGCAATAAGTTTATCCAAAAAACAATTTTAAGCATCTTCTCTTCATCCTGGCCTAGAAAGCAAAGCAGCACCTACGGACTGAACCTTCGCACCCCCTCCAAACCCCCTGCCCACCACACACCATCAGCCAAGGGGGGACCCCTTTTCCCTGACACCATTACCCATCCAGACCCCCATCCCTCCCCAACATCAAGTGCAGGGGTGAAACATCCACTGGTCACTGACTCCGCAGCCTGAGGGCATGGAGAGAAGTAGGCAATGGTGCTTATATTGACCTCACCAAAGGAGTCTTGGATCGGGAAGTTCCCTGTCAATTACCTTCTTGGAGGCTTTGCTCACAAAGGCCTCTGAGGCAAACGGAGGAAAACACCCCATGTTTCTATCTGTTACACACCATCCTCCCAAGCCACAGTCTTTGTCAACTTCCATAAAACCAGAATGTCAGGCTTTCAAATTTTCANGTTTAAAACAAGAATATTAAAACTTTTGAAGGAAAACCATTTTATTTAAAAAGAAAAGGCAGAAATAGTTCTGAGCTACCGTTAACCTCTTGACCCTAGAGATGGTAGTTGTAATTTTAAGGTTCTGTTATCTGAGTACAACACTTAATCTAACTACCTATCTGTTGTCTATTACTTTGGTCTGAGAGTCAGCCAGCTAAGCTTTCATTGCTTATAACGTATAAAACTCTTTCCAACCTGAAGACAGTGCAGATCCTGACATGGCTACATTTGGGCCAGCTTGGCTTGTGTGCACCTTTGGGAAGTCTCAGGAGCTCTGTACTTCCTAAACCTCTTTACCTTGGATGCCCTCGCCCCAGATATAAGCAGGCTTACCCCTCACTTATGCCCATAGCTGGACGGTCCCTTCTCACTCAAGACTTCATGGCCTCCCTACTTCCTATGAGAGAGGGTATGTTGACACACACATGCACACAGACAGCACACACCACTCCCTCCTACCCTCTCTCCCTCCTCTACCCTTATCAGATATAGCACACAGGTATTTTACTTATTTACGGAGTTTACTATCTTTCTCCCACTAAACACAACATGGATCTTGGCTGTCTCCTTTTCTGTCTTCCTGTTAATTGCGATGGCTAACCTCTGTGCCTAAGCCAAGGCCTACAATAGGAACTCTCACAAAGTCTGAGGCTTCCTTGGCCCAGTGGGGTCTACTGAACTAACCAGGATTAGCCTGTGGGAAATATTTAAGCAACAAAAGAGGATGTAAAGAGTTTTAATTAACTAGCACAGTGAATGAGAGGGCTAAACTACTTGAAAATAAGATATGACAGGTTTCAGGTGCTTGTCATAGACAGGCTGCGCACCCCAAAGAAGGAAACAGGTTCCAAAATACCCTATTTTTAAAAAATACACCACTGAGCCAGGCAGTGGTGGCACACATCTTTAATCCCAGCACTTGGGAGGCAGAGACAGGTGGATCTTTGTGAGTTCAAGGCCAGCCTGGTCTACAGATTGAGTTCCTGAGATATCCTGTCTGAAAAGAAGCAAACAAACAAATCTGTTCTGTTCTTGCAATGGCGTTTTACAGGGCGTTTCCAGGGAGGCTACCATACTGGGAAACAGAGAATGAGACTGAAAATGGGTTTTCTTGACCATTAATAATAACCATTGCTAGCTACTTTAAAGATACATGAAAATTAGTGGCAATTATGCAGCCCTTCTAGATACTTCTCTTACCAGCNTGGCCTCAAGTGAATAAGGAGTATGTCTACCTAACACCAGGGCTGACTGATTTATGCTTTATCTACATGGAAGACTTCATGCCACTAAGAGCCTATTACACAAGGATATTTAAGCATGTAGCAGAAATGCATGCATTGTAACAGGTAAAATAAATATGGAAGACTTATGATTTTAATTTTGTATCTTATTTTAAAAAGCATAGATATTTACAGGTATAAGAATGGAAGCCTCTACACCAAAATATTACCAGCAGCAACTTTTAAGTAGTGGTTTTTAAGTTTCTTTTTGTTTTGTTCTGTTTGTTTGAGAAAAGGTCTCTTTATGTAGCCCTGGCTGTCCTAAAACTCACAATAATAGACCACACCAGCCTCAAAATCAGAGCCTGCCTGCCTCTGCCTCCTGAGTGCTGAGAATAAAAGTGTACACCACCAGTTTTCAATTTTCTTTAAGATCTACACAGCAAACTTTCTACGCAGAATTGTATTAAGAGCAAAAGGCTGAACTTGGTGGTACACACCTCTAATCCCAGTGCTGTGGAAGTATAGCCTGTCTCAAAAAAATTCTATTATCAGTAACACAAAACAGGGAGTGGGAAGGAAGGGGGAAGTGTGGGAAGGAGGAAGGGAGCATTTTACTTTTGGCAATGACAGGTATACAAAGGTAAAATTCTGAAATTTGTATGCAGATGCCAGAACTGTCCTTCACTGTGGGGATGGCNTGATCAAATCCTAGTCCCACCCTGCTATTTGATGCAACCACTAAAGCAAGCTGACCTGATTTTAATTTTCTTTTTAATTTGTTCTGTTTGTTTCAGAAAAGGCCTCTTTATGTAGCCCTGGCTGTCCTGGAGCTCACATTACAGACCAGGGCTGCCCTCAAAAATCAGAGATCCATCTGCCTCTGCCTCCCGAGCGTTGGGAATAAAGGCATATGCCATGCTGAGAAACCTAAACTATGATGACACACCTCACAAGCAGACAGACACACCTTCCACCTAAACTGGAAATGTCCCTGCCCTAAGGAAGCACCAGCCCCAGAAAGAAGCCACCACTTCTCCAAGGAGAATGCTGTCACCATAGCTTCCGAATGCCTTTGTATGGATGTGAAGTGTAAGAAAATTCTCAGTGTGGCTGCCTCCTACATGTCACTGNTGTGTGTCGTCAGTGAGGCAGAGCTAACCAGTCTGGGAAANCAGATGGGTCTATGATCAAGTTGGGGCTCCTTCATCTTCTGACTACCGCATGATCTCAGGCAAGGTTCATCACCTCACAAGCCTCAGGTTGGTCTCCTTCAGTGAGCAGCCACACCTATTTCTTGGATTTTAGTGAAGAATTAAATATTCATCATGAGGCTGGAGGTGTGGCTTGGTGGTAGAGTACTTGCCTGGCATGAAAGAGGCACCTGGGTTCAATTCCCAATACCAGGAGTATAACGGAAAAAACAATGATTAAAATATTTATCAGGATGGATAGCTACTGCTAACTTATTAGCATTCCTAAAGCCTAAATACATGGGCTTTTAAAGTCATGCACCCCTAATTTTAAAGCAAACACAACAACAAACAATGGATGTCATGTCCCTAAGTTCCAAGTCTGAGTCCTCCAGGACAACCTCTTGAGATCCAACAATCACTGAGCCGACAGATGGTATCTGAGTGGATGTCTTGCTTTTCACTTGGAAATATCTACACTGCTGGGGTTTGGACCCTCAGGCCTTGATAAACCTCAGTTCCANGGGCCCTCTACTAAAAAGGATTCAATCACTGAAATAAGTCTGTGAACTACATAAGATTTCTACAAAACATTCATCATTTCTTCTCCGCTATCAGCCTCACTAGGTTCACACTGAAAGAACAGGATGATGGTAAATATGACACCAGACACCACAGCAGAGCCTGAATTACAAATAGAACATATTTTTTAATAAGACCTCATAGCAATCATCTCAGCAAAATTATGAAAATAGTAAATGTTGAAAATTCTTTAAACATATATTCTTAAATTCAGCTTCAAAAGGAGGAGGCAGCACACGGTGCCATCCAGACTATGGAGGACAGTCCACGTCACAGATCCTGAGCCCAGACAGCCTCAGTGATGACCAGGGTAAGTTCAAAAGCCAATAAAAGCTTATTTGGAAGACACACACTTGCTGAGGTTCTACACAAACTGCTCTGTTCCCAGAAAAGACACCAATGTGGTGTTCAGACAGAAATTCCCTTAGGAACACCTGTCCAGAGTCAAGCTCACCGTTTCTTTGTTATCCCANAGGCAACGGGAAGGGCTATAAAGGGGCTGAGTCAGAGCTAACAGTGACATTCAGGTTAGAGAACAGACTGGCATGTTCCAGTCCTAAGCACTGGCCCCATTCCCACAGGACACAGTGACTGACTCTGTACATCCGGGTAGGCATGCCAGGTTCAGGCCACACTCTGACAGCTAATGTTTCGCTTCTAGCAACCAGTTATTTTACAATGATTCTCATGCTTTCTGAGGCAGGGCCTTATGAGGTATTGAGTTTCCCAGCCAGACAATANGGTACATTTCTATGACCTTAAAGGTGATCTTAGACCATNGGAACAGTTTAAGATTAACTTTGAAATGGCATTGTAAATTCCAAAGCTAAAAGAACTTTACAAATGCAGGAGATGGCTCAACAGAAATAATAGCACTACAGTGGTAAATATCTTGAAAACAAAAAATTCCAATAGTCCCCACTCCATTTCCTTTCATTTTTATTATCATAAAACAGATACAACTCATTTTTTCTTAACTAAAAACTAAGTCCTTAACCTTTGTTGGTGGTTTGAATGAGAATGGCTCCGACAGTTGGTGGAACTTTTTAGGAATGATTAGGAGGTGTGGCCTTTGTAGAAGGTGTGTGTCACTAGGGGTGAACTTTGAGGATTCAGGAGCCCACACTTGGCCCAATCTCTCTATCTCTGCCTCTAACTTGAGGATAAGATGAGAACTCTCAGCTCCTGTCCCAGCAGCCATAGCTTCCTGCCTGCACATGCTCCCAGCCATGAAGGTCATGAACTCACCCTCTGAAACTGTAAGAAAG
This sequence comes from Neotoma lepida, assembly GCA_001675575.1. Lineage (NCBI taxonomy): Eukaryota > Metazoa > Chordata > Mammalia > Rodentia > Cricetidae > Neotoma > Neotoma lepida. The sequence continues at coordinate 17,451 of LZPO01087489.1, read as the reverse complement.
GCCCCAATCAAATACTTTCTTCTGTAAATTGCCTTGGTCAAGGTGTCACTACACAGCTATAGAACACTGACTAAGACACTCACCTCCCTTCTTCCCTTTTAGAATCTATAAGCCTCTATCTAAATCTTTTAGAGGTTGACATAAAGCCCATGGGGCCTTTCTAAGCCTCAATCTCGAATTTTCAAGAAGCCACTCCTGAACCCTAAACTGAAATAGCCAGTACACTGGGCACACTAGCATGCTGAGCTCCACGCTCCCCTTTGTGGTCCTGGAGATTGAGTCTAGAGCCTCCCAGATGCTAGGCATGTGCTCTACTGCTGAGTCACATCCCCAGCCTACTATGAATAAACAACTCAAAGGGCAAAAGCAACTACACTCTTGATAGTTCTTTAGAACTTAGTGCTGTCATCTTTTAAGACATAATGTTCAGTCCAACATGGTAGCGCACAGCTTTAATCCTAGCACTTGGGAGGTATAGGCCGGCAGATTTCTGTAAGTTTGAGGCTAGCCTGGTCTACAGAGCAAGTTCCAGGGCAGCAAAGGCAACATAGTGAGACC
>LZPO01087489.1:6096-16763 GCA_001675575.1 Neotoma lepida | reverse complement strand
GAAGAAGGAAGGAAAGAAAGATCATGCTCGACCTGCAATAACCAAACACAGTACAGAAAAAGCAGCTGTCTCAACTCACAGCATGAGACAACAATTTGAAAACCTAGTGCCCTCTTGCCACTGTAAAAAGTTATTCAGCTAAAGCTTCATGGTAATATAGAGATATGCATTTATTAATTATATGAAGAATATCACCTCTTAATAAAAGCAACACATAGTCCATAAGCCCAAAGCCAAAGCCCTGTGGGTTTATCTCAATAAAAAGGGGATGATAAACTCAAACTGCCACCAAATAAAAAGGAAATAATAAATTAATATTGCTTCATATGACAAGTCTTAGTTTACCTTGATATTGAAATAATACTTGGAAAGTAAATTTGCTAGTGTTAGCTCTGGGTCCTGGCACATCACAAGTCAAATGACTCCCAAAAAGGAAGCAAAGAGGTTCAGGATGAAGCTGAGGGGCAGAGCACTTGCTTGGCATGCCCAGGGTCCTGGCTCAGTTCCCAGCACCACAAGACAAATTAAGAAATAAATAAATAAAATAAACAAAAAGAAAAAAATGGATTTGTGAATTATTTCTGGAGTACATTTTTTCAAGCCTTTCAAGCGTTAACTTTTAAAAGCAATACTTGGGGATTGTGGATGGCCATTACAACTGACCTGTTCACTCTGCTTCCCTTTAAGTCTTCATTAAAGTGATAGTATAGCAAGATAATGACAAATCCATAGAGACAGAAGATAAGGGACACCAAGGGCACTATGCATACTGGAAAGCAGAGCAAGTTCGGAGGCTGAGGAGCCAAAGCACAGGCACTGAGGTTCCCTCAGGGCTGAGGACAGAGGGACCAAAATAACCCTGGAAAAGCAGCCTGCCTAAAAGTCTACCAAAAAAAAAAGTTTAGATTCTTACCTTATACTATTTACAAATATTAAGTCAAAATGGATTTGAGCTGTAAAAAGTAAGATCAGAAATTAAAATTCCTAGAAGAAAATGCAATAACCAAGGTTCAGGGCATGTAATTTGTCAACAGATTTCTTGGATGTGACACCAAATGCCCAGGCAACAAAAGCAAAATGTACCAGGATTAAATCAAATGAAAACACTTCTGCACAGCAAAGGGAGAAATCAACAGAATGGAAGGCAAGCTACAGAGCAGGAGACTGCATCTGCAAACCATGTATCTGAAAGGGATGAACAGCCCAATGTAAAGATCTCTCTTAGCACTCAACAACAAAAAAACCCAAATAATCAAAAATGTTCAATGCATAGACATCTCCTTGAGTGATAAATAGTCAACTGTACATGAATGGATGCTCAACATCACTAATCGGCATAAGCAGGTCAAAAGCACAAACAGANGTGGTCTCCCACATATTAGAATGGCTATTAACAAAAACAGACGATGACAAGTGTTGACAAGATTGTGGAGAAACTGGAACCCTTGTACACTCTTAAAAATGTAAAATGTTACAACTGGTAGAGAGAACACACAGATAATTCCTCAAAAAAATTAAACAGAGAACTACCATATGATCTAGTAATTCCATTTATGGAATATATCTGAAATAACCGAAAATGAGATTTTTGAAGAGATTTGCATACCTATATTCACTGTGGCAGTTTTAGCAATAGCCAAGAATAGAAGACACCATACTATATGTCTACCGACAAATAAATGGATAAGGAAAATGTGGTTGTATTGTCAAGGGAATAGTATTCAATCCTTCAAAAAAAGATTTATCATGTGCTGCTCCGTGCATGAATGGTCAGGGCATTAAGAAGCAAGTAACCTCAAAGAGACGCAACAGATTCCAACGACAAAAAAGAGAAAGAATGATGCCTTCCAGGGGCTTGGGCAAGAGAGAAAGACATGTTACTCCATAGGTAAGTTATCATTTTCCAATATGAAAACAGTTTCAAGATGTTTTATAAAACAAGAGGCATATTAACACTACCTACCTCATACTAAGCATAATCAAGAAAGTAAATCATACTAAGCATAATCAAGAAAGTAAATGATGTCATGTATTTTTTTAGTCACAATAAAAGAGGAATGGGGAGATTATCTGGATTATCTAAATGGGTCCAGTGTAATCACAGAGTTCTGAGAAATAAAAAAAGGGTAGAGAGAGGAGCAGGTCAGAATCACACAGTGTAAAAATAGTTGATCCATTTCTGACTTTGATGACANAAGAGAGCAAAAAAATCATCAAACTGAGTTGCTAAGTAAAAAATTACAAACATCAGGGGAAGAGAGGAAGGGAAGGACTGAGANAGGCAAAGAGGGAGGGAGGGAAGGGGAAAGAGAGAGAAAAGGGAGGGAAAAGGAAGTGGGATTGTGGGAAGGAGTCCTCAGCATGGAACTTCTGAATTTTGGGGATAACCATTTCCTAGAGGCATAAAACACCCCCATGCAGTCAACTAGGAANCAGATGGCTGGTACACGCCAACATCCATCACAACACTCAGCCAAAACCAAACAATTATCATAANTTGGCAAATATTACTATTTAAATGAAGTCTAGAACATGACTGCACTGAGACAAACAGGATCTGGACACAGTGGTGCACATCTAATAGTCCCAGAGGCTGAGAGAGGAAGACAAGTTTGCGGCCAGTGTAAGCGCACACTTCCTCCCCACCCCTGATAGAAGGAGAGAAGGAGAAGGCAGAAGAAGAAGAAAAGTAAAAAAGAAATGGGGGTGGGGGGCAGGAATGCTAAGTGAATCCTAACAGTCAAGGGTCACCTTTAAGTCTTTAACAGGAAATAGGACAGGTAGCTAACATCTTTGAAGAAACCAATGAAATGACAGAGCATCTTCTATGTTTTGAAAAGATAGATACAGGAATACCAGAGAATACAACCAAAAGCACTGAAAGGTCTATCTTTAGTCAGAGGGGAGATGGAAACTATTAACCAATTGTGCTGGATAGTTTTATAACAGCTTGACATAAGCTAAAGTCATCTAAGAGGAGGGAACCTCAGTTAAGAAAATGTCTCTGTAAGATCAGGCTGTAGGCAAGCATATAAGGTATTTTCTTAATTAGTGATTGACAGGGAAGGGCCCCACCCATTGTGAGCATTGCCATCCCTGGGCTGGTGGTCCAGGGTTCTATAAGAAAGCAAGCTGAATAAGCCATGGAGAGTAATCCAGTAAGCAGCACCCCGCCATGGCCTCTGCATCAGCTCCTGCCTCCAGGTTCCTATCCTGTTTGAGTTCCTGTCCTGACTTCCCTTAGTGAGGAACAGAGATATGGAAGTATAAGCTGAAATTAAACCCTTTCTTTCGTCCCCAAGTTGCTTTGGTCATAATGTTTCATCACAGCAATAGTAACCCTAACTAAGACACCAATGTATATGTAACAACTTCAAAAATAAATAGAATGAACAAGGAGAACAAAGAACAAGAAAACAAGGGAGAAAAAATATTGAGCTCATAAAAGCAGTTATATAAACTATTCCAAATGGAGGTCCTGGCTGTTTACCAGTCTGAGGAAAGAGGCCAGCAACTGCCCTCCATTATACAAATGGATACTTGCAGTTAGGACTCAAGATTCAGGGGCCAGCATCATACAAAGAGTCCCAAAAGTCTGGATGGCAAACAGCTGACACACTATGCCACGCTGTGGAAAGTGCAGTCAACACCCTGAAACATGACTCTTACAACGAAAATGCTGATGCAATTTATGTAATTATGTATTTGGAAGAAAAGTATAACTACATGCTTGTTCAATATACATATATAACTAAATTAATTAAGTGGAATGTGTGTCTGACTGCTTCATCGGCAGTCCCCAACAATCTTTATACATTCAGGTTGACCATGACTGTTTCTTTAGATCGTCTCAGAAGACAGAGAACAGACACTAGAACATAAAAGAATTAAACATCCATTTACCTCANTCATGCTGTTACTTTTCTTCATCAGTCTTCCATCTAGCCTAGGAGAAAATAAGGAAAATTAAAGTACATTCTTCACACAATGAGCTGCTTATAAAAAACAAGGTCATTACTACCCCTCCTCATCTGTCCACTGAGAAATCAATGTTCTTCCCTCCTTGCCAGCTTCACCCCAGTTATCCTGGTAGAGAGACCAAGTTGTGATTTGACAAACAAGCAGAGCAAGCCTGTGCCTGGTATCAGGAAAACANTGCACACCAGACCTATCTAAGGGCATTTCATCAGATTTCCANTCATGTACCTTATGAACTGTCCCCTTTCCATTCAGATTAACTGCTACCTATAAAAACTGATACAGTGGGCAAGCACATTTTTTCAAACCATAAAGATCAGAACTCTGGCATAAAAATTTTATGATTATTTTATCATAATACAATCAACAGCAGCTAAGGGGGATAAGTATGGGACACAAGATGTATGTGTGATCAAAGAACCTGTACACAGATGTGAACCCACTGAACAAAAGGCTTAGGCATGCTTCTTCATCCTGTTCCATCAGATTGCCACAACTAAATCAAACATGACCCTTTCAACATGTATGTGTGAATAATGAAATACAAGAAACATGTCAATGTTGACACTACATGTCAACATGTAGTGTGTCAATCGACACACTACAGAAAAAGAGAAAAGGTACCTTAAAAAAAATGTTAGCTAGGCACAGTGGCACACGCTTATTTTTAATTTAACACCCAAGAAACTGAGTAGGAGAACTACTAAGTCTGAGGCCAGTCTGGGTAACAGAGTGAATTTAAGACTAACGTAACCTACAAATTGAGACCCTGTCTCAAAATAAATACATTAAATAAATCAAATTTAAAAATTAACATTTGTATTACTGTCATACATACAAACAGAAAAAACAAAATAAAGCTGACTCTGAACACACTGGTCCTGCCTGGAGGCAAAGCTACTTGGGATCCTTATTACTCAGGTAAGTGTCTGAGTTTGAGAATCTGTGTAACTGAACCAAAATTAAACATTTTAAGGAAAAAAGGGGCGGGGAGGGGCGGTAGTTGGCTGATAGCTTAACACTCTTCAGGAAGATACTGCCATGCTGCTGATGAAAGTGCTTTGGCTAATGGGTTGTCAATGACAGTCTCCAGAGACTGTATGACAAGGGAGTTGTTCATGATAGACTTGCAGGGAAAGGGTCCTGCCATTATGAAGCAAGATTGTACTGTGGAAGATAACATGGGGGAAAGAGGAAGAGGAAAGAAAGGAGAATGCCAAAGGGGGTCTGGTTTCTTTTCTAAAAAAACTATGGTAAAGACAACATAACTTATANGTGGTGGAAGCTAGACCAAGTTACTAACGCACCGTTCCACTTGGCCTTCCAATTCCCAGAGCAAAGACCTAAGTTTGATTCCCTCCAGGCCACAGGAACCAAGAATCTCCAAACAGTGCAACTGAGTTAGGTGAGGCAAGCTGTACACAGGGCCACTGATGCTATAAACAAGTATTCACAGGAATAAACACATGTGGTTGATATAGGATCTGTTGTGTATATAGGATCTGTTGTGTAGTCCTTGCCCTAGAGTCACTCAAATCAGAAGACTCATGTCATTCAGAATCCACTCTTACAAATTCCCAACAAACCCAANAGCCATCTCTGTAAAGCGGGCACACTTACTGCTCTGCACTTCTCAGGAGAGGAGCTGTCAAAAGGAACCTTTCTCCGTCCCAGTAACTGCTTGTTCTGAAACCTGCGAAGTGGCCGTATTATCCTACTACACACAAGAGACACCAGAAGAACGCAGCGTCCCTCACAAGTAGCTGCGCACAAACACAAGCACCACCAGTTACTGAGGAACCCCAAGAACANCACCTTCCAACAACATGCCAAGCCTCTGTGCATATTTCCTTTTTATAATAAGTAATTTCAAAAAAGCAGGGTCAAAACAGGAACATAGTTCAAAAAGGGAAGTCTCTGTTATGCCACCTGAGGAAAAAAAATAGTAACTGCTTTTTAAAAAGACAGTGTGTGTGGTAGCCAAGATATGTGTTTTAAAAGGCCTTCCTGCACCCTCAATGATAAATATAAAACTGTACCTCAGCTACAATCACAGAGTGTCATATGTGACATTTCCTTACATTCAATCCCTGAAAGAATGGGGTGGGGTGCTGAAGGGAGCCTCAAAACCACAACCTAATCNGATATAGACAATTCAAAGGCTATATAACTTTTCTGGGATTATACCAGGAAAGAGGGGAAAGGGTCCCAAATCAAGTTTGCTGAACTACCTGGGCTATAGTGCCCACCAAGACAGCTCTAGCTTCATGATGAAATCCCCCGAGTCTGTCTCAAACTGCTCAGTGACACTTTCATCTTCTAGTTTCAAACTATTTGGACTCTGATCTCAAGGAATGTGTTGAGGTCCCTTCTCTCTGTGCGATGGTAAAAGTGTTTTGTTAGCAAGGAGCTTGAGAACAGGAAGCAAAGGAGGCTTGGATGAACTCATTACAAAGGAGCTGAATTGTGAGAGCAGCAGCTGAACTGTGAGGGCAGTGAGAACACCCTGGGGAGCTTCCCTGTGTCAGACTCAGCATGGGAAAAGCCCTGTCTAAGAGGCAGGCTTGCTTTTGCAATGGAGGTGTTCTGTGAAGGCACAAATTATTTCAGTGACTAAACAAGCAGGTAACTACACAGACCAGACATACACCAATGAATGTCTACAGAGTGGAAGTCCCCAATTATCCTTGCAACTATGACTTTAAACATTCATTTAGGATCCAGTTAAAAAGGGGAAACTAAACAAGACCTGAAGAACAACGACACCAATAGACAGACTAACATGGAAGGCAGAAGACTCAGGAGACCCAAGCCTACAAAAAGAATTCCAGACAATTCAACTGGNGACTGCTGAGAGCAGGAGAAGTGGTCTTCCCAANGAACAACCCCCTAACTGGTTATCTAACACCAAGTGGTCAACCCTGAGGTCACATACACACAAGTAACATTACACAGATTAAACAGGTGTTTTGGGGTGTGTGAGTGTGTGTGTGCGTGTGTGTGTGTGTGTACAATTAAAGAAAAAAGAGACCATGAATCTGAGAGTATGGATGAAGAGAATGAATGGGAAGGATTGGAAAGAAGAAAGGGAAGGGAAAAAATGTAATTATATATATATTTTTTAATATATATAATTACACATATATGTACATATGTATAATATATATTATATATAATTACACATATGTGCATATATGTATAATATACATTATATACATATATATAATATACATAAAGTTATATTTTGTGGGTGGGCAGGTTTCAAGATAGAATTTCTCTGTGTAGCTTTGGAGCCTGTTCTGGAATTCACTCTGTAGACCAGGCTGGCATCGAACTCACAGAGATTCATATCCCTCTGCCTCCCCAGTGCTGGGATTAAAGTCCTGTGCCACCACCACCCAGCAAAAAAAAATAATAATTTTTTTAAGGTAAGACAGAAACTATTGTAGACATGAACCCAGTGACATGCAGAAGATTGCGAGTGAGGTTCTCCTACTCCTCAGAATCCTGGTATGGCAATATTTAAATGCCTCTGTACTTACTACTGGTGATTTGCTCCCAAGAAAAACACACTAGAGAAGGAAAAGATCCCAGAGCAGAAAGGAGTGGACATAAGAGCCACAGCTGACGCNGGAAGAAATTAAAGCTCACAGAACTTTGTAAGACACTGGCAAGCTCCCATTTTATACTTGTAGGACCAGCCCTTTCGAATCCTCTTTCATCAGGGAGTGCCAAGGTGTCTTTGCAGGGTGGCTGTCCAGTTGGTCGATTAGTTGGCTAATAGGCAGTGGCTTCTCAGAAGCAACACTGAGAGGCAATGTCATTTTGTCACCATTATGTGCCACGCAAAGATGATGTAGAAACTGCAGCAAGCATGTTTTGGTTTTGAAGCCTGATACAAACCAAGTTTAATTATTTGTTCTTGGAGGGAGACGGTGTGTAAGTAGACATNAATAATACAGAGACCAGGAATAGCAAAAGGGCAATTTAAATACATTTTCCTACTAAGACTGCACTTGATTAGAACAATTTTTAAAAGCTGAGAAAGCTTTCTTACAAATAATACATTGTGCAAATTAAGAGTCTGACTTTAAAGAACATAAAANAAAAATATTAAGAACATAAAAGAAAAATTATGAAGTTATTGTTTTCTTCCATTAACGCCTAGCACCTCAGTTTAACTANGCCACTAGCACCCTAGTGAATACAGCTTNACCAGGCCACTAGCACCCCAGTGTACACAGCTTAACCTGGCAACTACCATCCCAGTGTGAACAGCTTAACCAAGCCACTAGTACCCCAGTGAATACAGCTTAACCAGGCCACTAGCACCCTAGTGTAGACTGTTTAACTGGGCCACTAGCACCCCAGTGTAGACAGCTTAACCTAGTCCCAAGCACCCCAGTGTAGACAGCTTAACCAGGCCACTAGCACCTCAGTGAAAACAGCTTAACCAGGCCACTAGCACCCCAGTGAACATAGCTTAACCAGCAGTGAACACAGCTTAACCAGGCTACTAGCACCCCGGTGAACACAGCTTAACCAGGCCACCAGCACCCAGTGAATACAGCTTAACCAGGCCACCAGCACCCCAGTGAACACAGCTTAAACCAGGCCATCCCTTCCTTCTCTCTAATAGGTAAAGAATGGCCTTCACAACCTCTGCCATCTCTCCTAAGGTGTCGAAACGTGCCAGGCATAGTCTGGCTCTCGTGGCCAAAAGCCTCCAGTCTCCCTCTAGAACAGTGTTCTCAACCTTCCTAATGCTGTGACCCTTTAATACAGTTCCTCATGTTGTGGTGAACCCCAACCATATAACTATCTTTCTTGCCACTTCATAACTATAACTTCACTACTCCTGTGACTTGTAATGTAGATACCTCATATGCAGGGTATCTGATATGCGACCCCAAAGAGATGGCAGCCNACAGGTTGAGAACTGCTACTCTAGAATCACCCAAGGCTTCCTGCTGCCAGCTACTACAACTGGTTCCAGCCCTCTTCACAGGGAAAACATCCCAGTGTCCTCGAGGAGTGCCTCATCTCCCCTTCAGTGCATGGTCTTAGTTGTTCGAGATTAACCAAGAGAACATGNAAGGGGTGAATTGGGTGTCTTCTCCCAAGCTTTCCTGAGACCGTCAGAATCCCCAGAATGCTGGGCTTCTCCTGGGGAATAGAGAATACTCTCTTCTCTGAGGAGCTGGGCTGAGTTGTAAAAGAAAACACACAACTTTATCAAGTGCTCCACGGTTTAGCCTTTCTCAGCTTGCCTCTGAACTGGCTTTCCTTCCTTTTCTCTTCAGGAAAGAACAGCTGACTTTGTGAGCAGAGGTGCCCTGAGAGGAAGACAGAGTTAGCGACTGTAACTGCTAAAATATGGGAGCTGAAGGAAAAGATTTGGGGCAGGGGGATTCCAGAGAGATAGGATGCATGCTTAGGGAAAGAGTGAACACAACTGTGCTCCGGGAAATGGTGAAATAAATGTTCCTGCATGACACAGAACTGACACACCTGGGAATTATGCAGTTTGGAGTGTGACTTCAGAGCACTCCTTCTCATCAAGAGGGACCAAGCTCCAAGAAGGAAAAGGCACTTCATCATTTTCCTGGGCAAATGGCAGGGTCACAGAGATTGACAAACTGACAATACCAGGGTCATATAAACAACATCAACAAACACAACCACTCCATTAGGGACCTCATCTGAACCTGTGAGGCAAGCCTAAGAGGCCAAGAAACCCTCCTCTGGGGTTCACTGATGGGAACTACTATATATGGGACAAAGAACAGGATTAAGACGACACAGTTCTCATGTTCTAGGGCGAACCAAATATGGATGGCTGTGGCTCAGGAAAATGAAATCGGGAAGCCGCAAATACCATGTTTGAAAGTAGTGACAGTGTGGTAGAACAGAAGGAAATCACAAATGAAGCTAATCATCTGTTAGTGTATTCCAAAATGATTCCAAAATGATGTACGGTCACACACGNAAGTGGGCAATGCCTAGCTATCTATTAAGGGGGCTGCAGAGAGCCCAAGATGATTTGGCTCCAGAACTGCAAGATTCAATCAGTCAATTGACCTCACAGAATCTGTAACGTGTATTTGGCTTTTTCCTTAGAACTTCTGTCCACAATCTCAAAGGGGTTTGTTTTTATCAACACTGGCCTTTCCAGAAAGTAAAACCTCAATCCCTATGTTACCTTTTGAAGGACCAAATATGCCTTTGGCTCCTGAAGATTTCACCGATAAATTTACAAGCTGAAATGATTTTCAGTACCATATCTTGCGAGAGTGACCTCAGTAACATGCCATGCCTCCAATTTGATGGGAGCAGTTTGAGTTGCTTTTAAATCCCTACCAAGAGGAGNGCCAAATAACCTTCCTGGTGTTATGAAACACAGTTTCTTGAGGGCAAGAGTCAGGCTGCCTTTGTGCTTAAAATGCACAGACCCTGGTCGGCACCTGGTAAATGCCTACATGGTTGTCTGTAGCTGTAAGTTTTCTCAGGTCCTGCCTGGGCCCACAGCCACTCAGACCCAAATAAACAGATAGAGGCTTATATTATTTTCAAACTATATGGCCTAATGGCTCAGGCTTCTTGCTAGCTAGCTCTTACGTCTTAAATTAACCCATTTCTATTAATCTATGTTTTGCCACGAGTTCCATGGCTTACCAGTCTGCTGGCAT
>LZPO01087488.1:53062-81232 GCA_001675575.1 Neotoma lepida | reverse complement strand
TTTTTTTTTAAAGTACTTGGAGTGCAAGCCTGAGGACCTAAGTTCAGATCCCCAGAACTCACAAAAGGCTGGACATAGTAGCATGTATCTGTAATTCCAATGTTCCTGTAGTGAGGTGGGAGCAGAAACAAGGGAATCACTGGACTTCACAGAGCACTTCAGCTAGTGTAGGGTCAGCAAAAGAAGAATATACTCTGTCTCAAATAAGGGGATTGAGAGTCCTTGAAGAGAGAAAACTTTGTCCTCTGACATTCACATACAAACGTTGGCACACTTGTTCTTCTCTCATGCACAAAACACAGAAAGAGAAGTGGAGAAAATAAAACTACTCTAAACAGAAAGAACAAGTATGCAGGCAGGAAGATACGTTTAATAACTGTCACCTATGAGCAGTAGGACAAAGAGAATGATTTCATACTTATTCCAGTTGATACACAACACACAGTAAGTGTGAGAATTAGGTGCAATCACATCTAGTTGGAAGTGAGAAAACTCTTTCCTTGCTTGTTCCCTTTACAGACAGTGGCCAACATGTCTGGATGTGAGACCACAGACTCAGAGGCCCTGGTGCGCTGTCTGAGAGGCAAGAGTGAAGCAGAGATTCTGGTCATTAATAAGGTTTGTATAATTGTNTGGAAGGGCCTCATCACTCTTTGTGTTCTTTTAGTTCTGTGTACAATATGAACACCAAGACAGACTGTTCCAAGTGTAGATTCCCTTCCAGAGTGAGCAGAGCACTAGTGAGAAATGAGAAAATGGGGGCAGTAACTCAGTGGACATCGGCATATGTATTTCATTGACCTTCAGCATTGACTTTTAATGTCCCTCAGGTCTTCAATATCATCCCTGCTGTGGTGGATGGAGTGTTCCTACCCAGGCATCCCCAAGAGTTGTTGGCTTCTGTGAATTTTCACCCTGTCCCCAGCATCATAGGTTTCAACAACGATGAGTATGGTTTCATCATCCCCATGGTGAGTCTCAGGTCCAATCCTCTGGGAGGCTGGAGACTCATATGCTAGGCAGTAGGAACTCTTAGTCCTACATCTTTAATCCAAGTCCATCAGATCCCATACTTAACAGTGTCTTCTGCTTCCCAGGTCATGGGTTCTGCTCAAACAATAAAGGAAATAACCAGAGAGAACCTTCAGGCTGTTCTGAAGAGCACAGCAGCAGATATGGTGAGATATCTCTGGTCCTGTCCAAATAGAGAGGTCCCTCATATTTTCTTCTAAAACATAGATTCCTATTCATAAAGGTCAGTATATGTCTCAGTTAGGGTTTCTATTACTGTGAAGAGACACCATAACCACAGAAACATTTATAAAGGAAAACATTTTATTGGGTGGCTTACAATTTCTAGGATTTAGTCCATTATCCTAATGCTATGATTTGGTGGTGTGCAAGCAGACATGGTGCTATAAAAGGAGCTGAGATTCCTACATCTTGACTCCCAGGCAACAGGAAGTAGTCTGAACTACTGGGTGTGGATGGAACACACATGAGACTTTAAAGCCCAGCTCCACAGTGACACACTTCCTCCAACAAGGCCATACCTACTTCAGCAAAGCCATACTTCCTAATAGTGTCACCACTCTCTTTGGGGATTAATTTCTTTCAAACCACCACAGTATATATGTGTGATTCTGTGCAGGGTGACCTCAGAGCATAAACCTTTCTACCTATACCCTATCTCATCCCAGGCCCCATTCTCCCCATTCCAAAGGCTCTTGCCTACCTAACAATATGCCTAACCTCATTCTTCCTGCTCTCCTTGGTATAGATGCTGCCTCCTGAGTGTAGTGACCTGCTAATGGAAGAGTACATGGGGGACACTGAGGATCCCCAAGCCCTCCAAATACAGTTCACAGAGATGATGGGAGACTTCATGTTTGTAATCCCTGCACTCCAAGTAGCACATTTTCAGAGTGAGTACATCTGAAACAAGGCTTAGGGGAGCAACTCAGAGAAGTGGCTCATGGGTGAGCACTGTGGAGCAGTGTGGTATCCAGGTCTCCTCATGTCTAGTTAAAAAGAGTGGCATCTAGGTACAGAAGAGAAAATGGGTCACTGATACTCTATTGACTCTTGAAACGACTCAGCTGGAAGGCTATGAGCATCCTTTAGCCAAGGGCTTTCCACAGCTAGTGCTCCAGCCTGGAGCTCCTCCCATTTAACTTTGACGATTCCAGGTACCTTCATATCAGGGTATCTTGTCACCAAATATGTTTCAGAAGAACTTCAGGTGAGGGACTACTAAATCACCATTTGTACCTACCTCCAGGTTCCCATGCCCCTGTCTACTTCTATGAGTTCCAGCATCAGCCCAGCTTCCTCAAGAGTATCAGGCCACCCCATGTGAAGGCTGACCATTCTGATGAAGTTCCCTTTGTCTTTGGATGCTTCCTCTTTGGCAGGAAACGTGAGTCTTCTTTATTTTCCTTGAAGTGAATAAGGTCACAGATGACTGCCTGGGGTCTCCTGAGTTCTCAGTCCATTTGAGAAAATCTAGCCTTTGGTAGAGAATAAAATCAAATGCGTACCATATCATAGCCTAAAGAATTAACCAGGATTAGAATCTGAACCCATCCCAATCTGGCCTGTGATGGAGATGACAGCATGTTGGGGCAAGAATTCAATTAGAGACACGCTTGGATGTTGGGTATTGCATAGTGAAGAAGGGAGGTAACAAAGCTGATAGTTTTGCATCTGACAACAGCTTGGATTGAGTATGAAGCATGAGTTGGCAGTTGAGTGAGGTGACAGGGACTTTAACATTTGCCTTCCTCATAACTCCAGTTGACCTGACTGAGGAGGAGGAACTACTAAACAGGAGAATGATGAAGTACTGGGCCAACTTTGCAAGACATGGGTGAGAACACACCTCTCTCTCAACCCTCAAGTGTGGGTCCCTATCTAGGTCTCCTTTTTATGTAGTGATCTCTTTAGCATGCATTGAACTTCCATCACATGATAGAGTTTTCTCTACCGAATAGCACCTTTATACAGATACTTTGTAGCTATCAGATGCTGGTCATCTCACCAGTGACCTGGCTGGTGGGCCATAGTGATATGCTACAGCTCTTTAGATCTTGTTTCTTATAGAGAGATATATAATGTTTCTGGTTTTTTCCCTCATATGGAGCAGAAACTAGTGAGTGACACTTGTATCCCTATATCAGGACACCTGTCTCATCAGCCCCCTTAGCGACAGGCCTAGTTGTTCCATTGCCATGACCCAAATCAAGGGATCAGACTTTGGATCAGCATGACCTCACCCTTCCCCATGGGCTGGCATATCCACAGGAACCCCAACAGCGAGGGTCTACCCTACTGGCCCATGTTAGACCATGATGAGCAGTACATGCAGCTGGACATCAAGCCTGCTGTGGGCCGAGCCCTGAAGGCCAGAAGGCTGAAGTTCTGGACCAAATCTCTGCCCCAGAAGATCCAGGAGCTAAAAGGGGCTCAGAACAATCACATTGAGCTTTAGCACCCTGTGTGAGGAATGGTATGTGGGGTTTCCTGCTGATGGGGTCAGCTTGAGTTTCCCAATAATATTGAGGAATCTGGGTTGATTCTAACATTCATATAACCTCTGTACTTGTCTGCTCTTCTACATTTATGACAAATCCTCTACATGTAACTCTTTATCTTGCTGGGTCATCTTTTGTTAGACCCACTCAATAAATGCTCCAATAACAGTATGGATTTGTGAGCCCCAAAGTACCCTTCTCCTTTCATACTCTAGTAGCACTAGGCCCCTTCTGCCCCCCATCCCTTAAGCTCCCATTCTCACTGTCCTCTTCTCTAAGACCAAAACCCTCTTTAAGTAAAGGAGAAGCTTTGGAAAATGTTGATATGGGTTTTTTGGAGAACTCATCTCATATGGGTGGGTTGTGTCAAAATCACATGCCCTCTCTCATCAGGCTCATACTTTCGGAGACCATAAAGTCCAAGGTTAAGATACCAACAGAATTGCTGTATTACCCAAAGATGATATCTTGTGTCTTCACTGGTAGAATGGATAATTAGTAGTTCTCATTCAAGATCTGGACACATTGTGTTCACATATGAAATTACCAAAGAATAAATAAAACTCCAGGTTCTGGGAATACAACTCAGTGGTGGAGTACTTATCTAGCTCATGCAAGACTCTAGATCCAATTCTCTGTCCTGTTTTTTTGTTTGGATCTCCTGTCCCCTGTGACAACTCCTACAGACCCAACTCTTACTAACATACCATTGGAGACTAGGTCTGAACTTATGTGATGCATAAACTTTCAGAACAGAGAATTTAGAGGTCCTCATATCAGCCACAAAGGTTGTGAATGATGGAAAGTGCCTCTACCTATTGTATTTGTAAATCAAATGTCACCCACAATATTTAAGACAATCTATCAATGTAGCCTATTTCTTTCCCAAGGTGGCAAGTGGAATAAGTTTAATGAGAAGTTGGTCTGAGTATCTATTAGCTTTTTTACCTTGAGGCTGTGTGTGTGTGTGTGTGTGTGTGTGTGTGTGTGTGTGTGTGTCCAGAAGAGCAGAACTGGTTCTTTTGTGAAGTTTGTTCTTACCCCCAAGGGTTCTGCTGACTCTGTGATGCCCAGTCCTTGCATGATCACGGGACATCTATGAAGATTTTTGACTGCAGGGTGTGTCATACAAGCAGGATGAGGATGTTAGGAGGTTCAGACATGTCCAGTAGAGGAGACCCCTGTCCCCTGTCTCCCTGAGAACCTGTCTTTGTATGGATTGGCCATCTTGGATTTTTTTCAATTTGCTGGTCCACTGTGACACCTCATTCTCACTGATAGTCCCTATGCATGATGTTCATTCTTAATTAATTGTTATCACTGTACATTTTGGCCTGACTAATAAATGTCCTGTCTTGTACTTTATATCATTGTTTGAAGGTGCAAAATTGTGCTCAACATGTATTGCTCTACAAAGCCAGCCCCATACTCCTACTTCTGACCAACATGACCTCTATAGAATTTTTTTTGTGGATAAACAAGCTTTCTTTTTTTAATTCACTGTATTGAAGGCCAATCACAGGACAGCGTGACCTCTGGGGTTATGTGTCTAACCAGGTGCAGGTCATCATCAATTCTCAAAATAGTCAACTGCTCCTTGTACAAGAGTGTCTTGGTGCAAGTCACAGACTGGAACAGTACTGTTTGATACAGTGTGGACAGTGTACCTTCATCCCACAATGCACACCTGAGGAAATTTTATTTTTAAGCTACTTTTAATCAAGCAGTTATGAACATTTCAAGCATGATTGTCTGTGATATACTTTTACATCCTTGAGCTAGAAACCTGAGAATCAAAGCCCAAGTGTATGTTTAACATTTGAAGAAATTGCCAACCTGTCTTTCAAAATGAAGACACCATTTAAAATCTCTTCCAGCCATATATGAGGCTCCAGTGACATCTTGCCTTTGCTAACACTTATTATCTGGATGTGTAGAAATGCTGTCCATTTGCAATTGATTCTGTGAACTTTTATTTACATGTATGCACTTTTTTATTGAGGAGCCATTTTCATCTTTTTAACTTTTTTTCTTCTTTTTAAAAATTCTTTTCCCCCCTTTTCTTGAAAATAGATTCTTTTCTCACTTAATATATCCTAATTGTAGTCCCCCCCACACTCCTCTCAGTTTCTCCCAGCCTCCCCTAACATTTGGATCCTTTCTTCTCTCATTAGAAAAGAACAGACTTCTAAGAGATAATATTAAAATGTAACAAAATAAAATATAATATGATAAAACAAAACTATCACATTGAAGCTGGACAGAACAAACCAATGAAGGAAAAGAACACAAGAGAAGGGACTAGAATCAAATCCACTCAAGCACACACTCAGGAACCCCATAAAAACACTAAACTTGAAGCCATAATATATACTGAGGACCTTTTGCAGATCTGTGTAGGCTGCTTCAGTGTCTGTGAGCTCATATGAGCTTTGTTTGTTTGGTGTCCTCCATCCCCTCTGGTTCTTACAGTCTTTCTGCCTCCTCTTCTGCAGGGTTCCATGAGCTCTGAGGGGAGAAATTTGATGGAGACATCTTATTTAGGACTGAGTGTTCTGAGATCTCTCATCATCTGTGCAATGTCTGCTTGTGGGTCCCTGCATTTGTTCATATCTGCAATAGGAGGCTATTTCTCTGATGATGGCTAAGCAAGACACTGATTTATGGGTATAGCAGAATATTATTAAGAGTCATTTAATCACTACTCTTTTTCTTTGTCTTTTGAGACCAGTAGTACTTGGTTTTACCCTAGGTTCCTGAGATATCTAGTCTCTGGTTCTTGGTCACCCAAGCAGTGTTGATCATGGGTTCCATCTTATGGAGTGGGCCCTAAGTCAAATCGGATATTGGTTGGTTACTCCCAGAAGCTTTCTGCCACTACTTCCCTAGTATATCTTGCAGGTAGGACATCATTGTAGATCAAAGTGTTTGTGACTGGTTTGCTGTTTACATTTCTTTTTTTGGTTGCATGCAAAGTACCTTCCTGTACCAAAGACACCAGAACATAGGAGTGAAGGCTCTATGTAGGCACCAGCTGGACTCCTGCATGTTCATGAGTTATGTAGGTGTTGTCTTTAGCTGTAGGGCCTTGCTAGTTTGTGGATAGTAACCTGAAGTATTGTCAACAACCTGGCTTCTTTGGGGATTTTCATGGGACTTTTTTGGCCAACAATTCAATTAGATGTCACCCAATTCTGGTACTGGAGGCTTCACTTGATGAAAAAAGGCCATTTGGGATTTGTTGTAAAATATTATTTTAAGGTGTGTTACTTTCGTTCATGTTGCATTTGTTTAACTCTTCGAAGTTGTTTTACTGTGCTTGCATAAAACACCTAATGGTCTAATAAAAAACTGGCCAATACCAAGGCAGGAGAAAGGATAGGTGGGACTAGCAGGTAGAGAGACTATATAGAGGGAGAAATCTGGAAAGAGGGAGCTAGGAGCCAGAGAAGGAGGAGGACTCCAGGGGCCAGCCACTCATCTACACAGTGAGCCATGGAGTAAGGGGCCCCCTGGCAGTAGGATCAGGATCCATCCCTGGTGCATGAGCTGTTTTTTTGGAGCCCACTACCTATGGTGCGACACCTCACACAGCCTTGAGGTAGGGGGAGGAGCTTGAACCTGCCTCTACTAATTGTACCAGTCTCTGCTGACTCCCCATGGGAGCCCTTACCTTCTTGTAGGATGGAATGGGGTGATGAGTTGAGGAGGGAAGGCTGAAGAGATGGGGGGAGGGAAGAGGAGGATCTGTGATTGGCATGTAAAATGAATAAAAAATTTCTTAAGAAAAAAAAAGAAAGAAAAAAAAGAGTAAGATTTACAGAAGTTAGAGAATGGGAAAATCTCAGAGGCAAAAGTAGTCAGAATAAGTTAAGGAACGCTGGCAAGAAACTAAGGCAAGCTAAGGCCGGGCATTGATAATTAAGAATAAGACTCCATGTGTAATTTATTTGGGATCTGTGGAGGGGGGGCAAGAAAAGAGTAAAAACAAACAACAGGGACTTTGTCTCCCTCATATTTTGACAACTTCATTTAAATTACTTTCATATATGAAATTATATGCATAAATACATATGAAATAATCATATTAGGGAATATTGACTGTATTAGATTACCATACTACCCCTCAAATGACCATTAGTTTTAACTGTCTCTCCTGATATTTATTCCCTCAACCCCCCTCCAATTACTCTCACCACTTGAACCTCCCATTCAAGCCCCCCATCCATCTAAAATTATCTGTTATATTTCCCTTTCTTAATGAGATCAAACTGTTCCCTCTAGTCCCTTGCTCTATACCTACCCTCTGCGGCTCCNTGGATGGTAGCTTGGTTATCATTGACTTTACAACTAATGCCCATGTATAAACAAATACATACAATATTTGCCTTTCTGGATCTAGGATACCACACTCAGAATGATTTTTTTCTAGTTCCATCCATTTGCCTTGCAAATTTCATGTCATATTTTTTAACAAATGAGTAATACTCTATTATGTAAATGTACCACAGTTTCTTTATCCATTCATCTGTTGACGGACATCTGGGTTGTTTCCATTTTTTGACTATTATTACTACAGCAGTAATGAAGATGATGTCTCTGTGGTAGCATCCTTTGGGTATACGCCTAAGAGTGGTATAGCTGGATCTTGAGGTAGGTCTATTGCCATCTTCCCGAGGAGTTGTCACACTGATTTCCATAGTGGCTGTATAAGTTTGCATTCCCACCAGCAGTGGATTAGTCTTCCTCTTACTTCACATTTTAAACAGCATGAGCTGTCACATGTTTTGTTGATCTTAGCCTTTCTCACAGGTGTAAGATGAAATCTCAGAGAAGTTTTGATTTGCATTTCCCTGGTGGCTAAGGATGTTGCACATTTCTTACGTGTTTCTCAGCCATTTGAGCTTCCTCTATTGACAATTATTTGTTTAGATCTGACCTATTTTAATGGGGTTATTTGTTTTCTTGATATCTAGTTTCTTGAGTTCTTTAAATATTTTGAATATTAGCTCCCAATCAGATGTGGAGTTGGTAAAAATTTTGCCCAAATCTCTAGGCTGCCACTTTGTACAATTGATGGTGTCCTTTACTTTACAGAAGCTTTTCAGTTTTATGAGGTGCTATTTATTAACTACTGAGCTTAGTGCCTGTGCTAACAGGGTTATCTTCAAAAAGTCTTCTCCTGTGCTAATGAGTTCAAAGCTATTTGCCACTTTCTCTTTTATCAGGTTCATTGTATCTGATTTTAGATTGAGGTCTTTGATCCATTGAGTGTTGAGTTTTATTCAGGGTAGTAACCATGTACCTATTTGGATTCTTCTACATGAAGCCCTCCAGTTTGACCAGCACCATTTGTTGAAGATGCTGTCTTTTTTCCAGTGTATACTTCTGACCTCTTTATCAGAAATCAGGTGTCCACAGGTGTGTGGACTTATGTCTGGATCTTCAATTCAATTTAATTGATCACCATGTCTGTTTTTGTACTAGAACCATGCTGTTTTTATTATTATAGCTCTGTAGTACAACTTGAAATGGTGATACCTCCAGCTGTTCTTTTATTATTCAGGATTGNTTTAGCTATCTTGGGTTTCTTTAATTAATCAATCAATTGATTAATTTTTTCCCAGCATGATCACAGTTTCCTGTCCCTCCCTCTTTTCCTCCCAGTCCTGCCTCCCAACCTCTCCCCTTTCCTCCATCCACTCCCTCTCTTTTCCCTTCAGAAAAGTGCAGGCCTTCTTTGTATATTAGCCAGCCATGGGATATCAAGTTACAGCAAAACTAGATACCTCCTCTCCTATTAAGGGTGGATGAGGCAACCCAGCAGGAGGAAAAGGTCCTAAGAGCAGGCAACAGAGTCAGAGACAGCCCCACTCCCTCTGCCAGAGGTCCCACTAGAAGACTAAGTTACACAGCTTTAACACATGTGCAGAGGACCCAGGTTAGCCCCATTGCTCTTGGGAGGGTTTTGTTGTTGTTTCCAAATGAGGTTGGAAATTATCCTTTGCAATTCTGAGAAGAATTGCCTTCAAATTTTGGTGGAAGTTGCATAGAATCTATTGGTTCCTTTTCAAAAAATGGTCATTTTTACTATGTTAATACTACTGAAACATGATCTTTCTATTTTCTGATATGGTCTTCAATTTCTTTCTTCAGTGACTTGAAGTTTTTATCATACAAGTCTTTCACTTGCTTGGTTAGAATTACCTCAAGACATTTTATATTATTTGTAGCTATTGAGAAAGTTATTTCCCTGATTTCTTTCTCCGTCCATTTGTCCTTTGTATATAGGAGAGCAACAGATTTTTTGAGTTAATTTTATACCCAGCTACTTTGCTGAAAGTGTTTATCAGCTGTAGGAGTTTCCTGATAGAATTTTTTTCGGGTCAGTTATGCATACTGTCATATCATCTGCAAATACAAATACATTGATACCTTCCTTTCCAATTTATATCTCCTTNATTTCCTTCAGTTGTCTTATTGCTCTAACTTAGAATTCAAGTACTATATTAAATATGTACGAGATAATGACAACCTTGTCTTGTTTTTTTATTTTAGTGGAATTGCTTTGATTTTTTTCTCCATTTAAGTTGATGTTGGTTATGGTCTTGCTGTGAGTGTCTTTATTATTTTGAGGTATGTTCCTAATCTCCTCAGGACTTTTATTATGAAGGGGTATTGGATTCTGTCAAAGGCCTTTTCTATATCTAATGAGATGATCATGAGGATTTTTTTCCCTTTCAGTTATTTTATATGGTAGATTACATTTATCAGTTTAACTATGTTGAACCATCCCTTCATCTCTGTGATAAAGCCTACTTGATCATGGTGGATGATCTTATGTATTCTCAGATTTGGTTTGTATATAATTTCATTGAAAATTTTTACATCTACGTTTACGAGAAAAAGTTGGTCTGTAATTCTCATCCTTTGTTGGGCCTTCAGGTGGTTTTGGTCTTGGGTAATTGTGGCTTCGTAAAATGAACTGGACAAATGTTCCTTCTGTTTCTATTTTGTGGAGTAATTTGAAGAGTATTGGTATTATCTCTTCTTGAAGATCTGGTAGAATTCTACACTAAAATCATCTGGCCCTGGCCTTCTTTTGGTTGGAATGCTTTTAATGACTGCTTCTGTTTCACTAAGGGTTATAGGTCTGTTTAAANTGCTTATCTGACCTTGATTTAACTTTGGTAAGTGGTATGTGTTGAGAAAATTATCCATTTCTTNTAGTNNTNCNATTTGGTGGAACACAANTTTTTAAAGTATGTTCTTATGATTCTCTGGATTTCTTTGGTGTCTGTTGCTTTTCATTTCTAAGTTTGTTAATTTGGATCTCTGGTCTCTACCTATTAGTTTTTGTTTTTTGCTAAGGATTAATCAATATTATTGATTTTCTCAAAGAANCAACTCTTTGTTTCATTGGTACTTTGTATTACTATTTGTCTGTTTCTATATTATTGATTTCAGCCTTGAGTTTGATTACTTCTTGCCATCTATTCCAACTGGATGTGATTTCTTTTTTTTATTCTAAGGAGAGCATTCAAGTGTGCTGTTGAGTTACTAGTGTGAGATCGTTCCAATTTTTTTATGTAGGTACTTATGTTATGAAGTTGCCTTCAACATGTCCCATAAGTTTTTATATGTTATGTATTCATTTCATTCAATTTTAGAAAGTCTGTAATTTCTTTGTAAATTCTGTCTTGACTCATTTCTCATTAAGTAGAGAGCTGTTCAGTTTCCATGAGTTTCTACTGTTTCTATTGTTGTTGATACCAGGCTTTAATCCATGGTGGTCAAATAGGATTCGAGGTGTTATTTCAATTCTTTTGTAATTGTTGAGACTTGCTTTGTGTCTGAGTATGTGTTCAATTTTGGAGAAATTTCCATTAGATGCTGAGGATCTCAAGGGACACAATCCATACTGCTCTTCCTCACACAGGTTAGGTGGTCTCCATGGCCAGCAACTTGTACCTAATGGTCCCCCATTGTCTTTAGAATCATGTGAGGAGGTAGGATGGCTCCTATGACTGTCACTTTTCAGCATGGGGAAGTGGGATTAGTTTCATACTGGCCACAATGCACACAGTGTACACTATGAGATTTACAGGGTGCACACGCTCAGTTAGGGATGTTGAAATTTTTTTCTCCCTTACCAGAAGAATGAGTCAGTCCCTCCTTGCATAATTCTTGTACAGCTGCTGTCCAACATGTCTTGATGTGAACAGACAGACTCAGGTGCTCTGGTTACTGCCTGGGAGGCAAGAGGGAAGAGGGGATTCTGACTTTTATTCAATAGTGGTTTTGTGTAGAAGGGAGATCAATGAGTATGGAATAAAGAGGCCTTACTGCTCTGAACCAATTACCTCATCTTCATGACCTTTTGATCTTAAGATTTTCAAAGCAAAATTGGAAACCAAAATCAGCTACACTAAGTGTGAAATCTCTTGAGATGGATATGAGCATCATAGGATGAATTAATAATTGTGTGNAGAAGAATTAACTTTTTAGATATAAGAACACCTAAAGTTAGGTCTGGGACCTGATTTTATTCCCTCACCTTGAATGGCCTTCAAGGTCATCCCTGAGTTTGGTGACCTGCTGATAGAGGACGCCAAGGGGCACTGCAGACCCCCTGACTCTCCAACTACAGTTCTAAGAGACAATCCAGAATTCACATTTCTGATGAATGTGAATTCATCAGAATTCTCCCTGCCCTTCAAGAAGCATGTGTCCAGTTATGGGAAGAGTCTCGAGGAAGGACGAGATCGGGTGTGCACTGTTTTACAGCCCCAAAGCTACTGTGGGGTTAGAGTTCAAGTCTTTCCACCCCAGCCTGTGCTCCCTCTTCCTGTACTCACCAAGTGAGTATAGTACCAAACATAGAGACAGATGGGAATACCTTACGTTACTTAGTTATTTTGAGAAAGGTTCTCCATATGTTGGATTAATTGTCCTAAAATTCACTTCACAGCACAGCATGGCTTGAAACAAAATACAGTTCTCTTGTCTAGGGGCCTGAGATTACAGGGGTGTCCAACTACTCTCTGACCTGGAAAACTGGTCCCAGTCACTTTCATTTGCCGTTTTAAACCAATTGAACATCATCATCAGTGAAGGTTCTTGCAATGACCTCTCTGAACACGTGGGGGCAGGAGAGAAAAGAGAATACTCTTTAGCCTGGACTCTACAGCTGTGCAGATAGAAAGAGCCCTTCTTTTGTGTACAGATGAGCTGTGCCTGATACTTCCACAGGGGCCTGAAAGTATTACTGAGTTCCTGCTGTAAACACACATCTGTGAGGTATGCACTTCCGCTGATGGACAGGACAGTTTTTAGATACTATGTAACCCTCTTATCATTGGGAAGCTTTATCATCAAATGATTTCTATGCAAACAAATTTAATTTTCACCAGTATAACTGGGTAAATTTGCATAAGAGTATGAGATAAGCAACAACCCACACTTCAAGGATGAGAATATTCTTTCATTGGAAAAATTTAGCCAGTGATCTTTTGGTAATTATTGCCTGATCTCTGTTCCCTGCAACCCCTTGACTGGTCTGTGATGGAACAGTTTAAAAACTCCATAGAGTTTAAAAACATCAGGGCCCTGAATATCCTATTCTGGAAAAGAAATCATTTGTGACTGGTGCTAGGTACAAGTTATTCAAGCACGTTGTCTTTCAGTTAACAGTGTCATTCCACATATGCAGGCAACACATTTTACCCACTCTCCAGGTGATGCACAACTTAATACCAAATTTGACTACTAATAATCAAGCTCTTATGAACATCTCAAACATAGGTTTTTTTAGAGCAAATATCTTTTTCCCATTGGACTAAAGATCCAAGAGAAAAACTGCTGAATCATATAACACACGTATGTTTAACTTTTAATGAAAGTGCCAAACTGTCTTCTATGATTGTATCATTTTGCATCTCCTCAGACATGTATGAGGGTGTCAGTGACCCCATATCTTAGTGACAACTTGACCTTATGACTCCTAAGGCTGATATTATTGAAAATGTGTGAAGGAGTGTCTCATTGCAGGTCTTTTGATGGAATTTGAGCCTCTGCCTCACCCTCCCACTTGCTCCTGTACTCACTCCTTGCTTCCTTCCATAGAAATGCACCTGAGCATCTTCATTCCACATATGTGCTATGGCCTTGGAAATTACCAACAGAGGGTCTCTGAATAACAAAATGAATAACAAAGCACATGGGTTCCACCCCTCCCCCCAGCTGTCTTAGTCACTGTTCTATTGCTGTGAAGAGACTCCATGACCAAGACAACTTGTAATAGAAAACATTTAATTGGGGGCTTCCTTATAGTTTCAAAGGAAGAGTACATGACCACTTTCCTGGTGGGCAGCATGGCAGCAGACAGGAATGGTGCTGTGAGCTCTAGCTGTAGATGAGAGATAACACCCCAATCCGCCAGTAAAAGCCAGAGTTAGACTGGGCCTGGCATGGATTTTTGGACCTTCAAACCCACCCCCAGTGATACACCTTCTCCAACAAGACCACACCTCCTAATCCCTCCTAAACAGTCCACCAANTGGGAACCAAACATTCTAANACATGAGTCTATAGGGGCCATTCACACTCTAACCAGCACACCAGCTGAGCTGAGAAAAAGTCTTATATCAAGAAGAAGCAGCATAAGCCTAAGAAACAAACAGAAGCTGATTCCTTGACCCTGAGTAAGAAGGAGCTGAAAACCTCTCAACTCAACAACCCATCAGTGCCTATGGTGGAGAAATTGAGGGCAGGAGGAGCAGCAGCCAGTAAGATCCAGGACCACAGATTGGACAGGGGTGCATTAGAGCTGATATACTGAAACAATAGCAAGTTTGTATAAGGAAAGGCATGGCTGTGTTATGCTCATAGAAACAGAGAAGCACCAAGGAAGAAGTTCTGCAATGTTAAGCCATGAGTCCATAGATTATCAGGGTCTGGAAAGACAGAGCAAAGGTAAATTCTCATAGGCTGATGATCCCTGTTATCACTTCCTCCAAGTGATTAGCTGGGCTTTGTGGGAGCTCCTAAATCTGTACTCTTCAATGTGTTCTGCCAGGATTCTCCATGATTATTAAACTCCCAATACAGACCTGTATCTTCAGCTTGATTGTAGATTCTGAGAGCCCAGATTGTCCTCAGTGTTGGGGTGAGCAGGGCACCATTGAGTATTTAAGTTAAGTATTAAGTTAAGTGGAGGCTGACTTGATGGGTAGAGGAAATTTCTAGAAGGCTGGAGGACCAAAGATGGATCCCCATACGCATATAGTGAGAGGAGAGATAGATCTGACTGGCAGGAGTTGTTCTCCACATGTGTGTCATGGCATGCATATATACATACATGTAAACACATAAACAATAAAGAAATATGTAGGAAAAAATTAGAAGTGTTTCTCAAGTTGATAAAGAATTATGAAGTTGATCTCAGCAGGAACTGATTAAAAGAGGAAACAGATTATGGAGGAGGCGTAAATAGTGATGTGACTTAAAATGTGCCAGAGTTTCCGTGTTTAAATGAAACAGCCATGACCTGTGTATGGGGTCCAAGTAGATTCTAAGATCACCGTAATGGTCACATTCTTAGCTTTCTCTATCTGTGGCATCTTCAGTATTTACCTACTCAGAGAAGCCCCCACCCCAGCTTCTCCTATTATAGCTTTCTTTTACCTGACCTCCACAACATTGACCTCTGACCAGTGAGTACAAGGACAGTTATCATGGGTTAAATTTATTTAAGTTTGCATACAGGATTCCTGGTATCGCAAGACTTGAGATGCCATGATATCCCTTTCTAGGAGGCCAAAGACCAGGAGCAAAGATTGCTTTGCTGCCAGTTGACCTGCACCCCTTTGACAGTAAGAACTTGGCCCCACCCTCCTAGGTTTCCACCTACTTTATTTTAGGTCCAAATTCCTGCTTACACAAGTCCCACATTTTTTCTTTCCTGTCCATGACACACAGCTATTCTGTAGCAACACAGACTCAGACTAGGAGCCGACCATGACACTGGAAAGTCTTCCTGGCTGGCTGAATGCCGTGACCTGTGGGCTCCTGCTTCTCTTCCTGCATGTGCAAGGTGAGACTCCTTAAGTTAGCAGTGAGGACCAGGGTCAGAGCTGTCCCAGTTCTGCAGAGCAGCAGATAATCTTGCTGGAGGAAAGGAACTAACGAGGGAGGAACTGGTAAAGATGGCAGAAAAAAGGGTGGGAAGTGTGGACTTCCCAATGCTCCCACCAAAGTGCACACAGTGAGCCCTGTAGCACACAGAAGGCTAGAGTTGCCTAAAGACACCCCATACCCCAAAAGCCACTCCAGTGTAAGGAGTCTGAGCAGCACTGGACTTCCAGATTAGGGGAAAGAAAGTAAAAAGGACACTTTATATGTCTGTGTGTGACTGTAGCTGCTACAGACTCTGGATAATAATGAAAATAATGCATTAATGCAGCCAAGTGGCTCTGAGCATATCTCCTCGTTTCCCAGAGACATGCTCAGGCACCACTAAAAAGGAGCATGAGCAATGTTCCTGGACCTGGGGGTGCAGAGATAAAGAAACTCCTACCCCCAACATCTCACACCTGAACCCAGACACCTGGATTCCCTTCCCCATGTCCCCTAGTGAAAAGGAGGTGGGAAGCAACAGTGTGGTGGCAGCTGCCTGTACAGGACTCACCCTGATGGCATCTCTCCATGCACAGGCCAGGACTCAGCCAGCCCCATCAGGAACACACACACAGGCCAGGTGAGAGGAAGCCTCGTCCATGTGAAGGGCACCAAAGCTGGTGTCCACACCTTCCTGGGAATTCCCTTTGCAAAGCCACCTGTTGGACCACTGCGCTTTGCACCCCCTGAGGCTCCTGAACCATGGAGTGGTGTGAAAGATGGAACCTCCTACCCAGCCATGTAAGTTCTGGGACCCAGAGAACTTATAGGTCCTGAGGTGAGAATGTGCTCTGAGCTCTAGTCCAGAATGAGGTGCTTCCTTCATCCCAATACCATAGAAGTTTTCTGTCTCTGATGTGGAGTCCGCCATGCATTTTCAGACACATGACTAAGGCTTCTAACAGAACAACTTTGCCAGTCTCCTAGGTCAGAGTTCAGTTCCTATGGGGAGTTAGCTCTCAGTTTTGCAGCGAGAAAGATAAAAACAGTTCCCAGATTCAGATTGTGCCAAGTGATCTNTGCCACCATGAAAGAGGTCTGTAGACAAGAGGCAGCATAAGCACATTAACCAGCAAAAGCCCAGGGTCTAGTGTCATGTACTGTAAGTCTCTCAGAAGGACATCTGTGATGTGTCCTTGGCACCTCCATCCTCTGCACTCACTGAGAAAATCCANAGAGCCAAGTGCCATTGTTCAAAGAAATGTGTAAAATCTTCCCCTGGATATAACATGGGAAGTTGAGCTACCCTAAGTTTCTGAACATGGGTGAAGACCATCCCACTACTCTTTGGGACAACGTTACCAACTGCCTTCCATGGTACCTGTGTAGACATAACACCACATTACCCAGGTATCTTAATATGTTTCTTGTTGCTATGATAAAATCAATTTAAGGCAGAAACAGTTTATTATGGGTTACAGTTCCTTCCATATTACCATCCATTACAAGAGGGAAACATAAGGGACTAGATCACATCACATCTTTCACTGGGATCAGAGATCAAAGAATGCATGCATACCTGCTAATGGTCAGTCCACCTTCTCTGCTTATACAGTTCAGAAGCCCCTTCCTAGGGAATTGTGTCACTCATGGTTGGAAATATTCACACCTCTATTAACAGAATCAAGAAAATCCCCATAGGCTTTGCTGATCTTGACAATCCTTCAATGAGACAATATCCCCAGGTAATTCTATGTTCTTTAAATTTGGAAATCAAAACTAATGCAATGGGATTAAAGAGTACAAAGAGAAGTGGTGACTGTCACTGCATACAGGAAGTTATTCTCATTGAGTCCCCCTAGAGTTCTCTAGATCCCAAACTCAGAAAGAATAAAACATATGTCCTCATCCAAGTACAGGCATTTCTGGAAATCTGGTTCCATCCCAGATTTCCTTGAGCCTAAGACTTTACCTTGGTAGGAAATGGCTCTAGAGAGTAAACCTGCTTCAGCAGGATATCTTAGAGGAAAGTGGCTAAAAGTGACTGAGAGGAAATCCATACTAAAACCCAGTTTTCACCACCAAACATCTCTTGTACTAACTGTCTGCTGTTGTCACCAGGTGTCTACAAAATGATAATATGATGAATTCAGAGGGTCTGAAGATGCTGAGACTCATCATGCCTCCCATCTCTATGTCTGAGGACTGCCTGTATCTCAACATCTACACACCAACCCATGCCCAAGAGGGCTCTAACCTGCCTGTGAGAGTTGGGCCATGTTCACCTGGGTAGGGGTGGAGATTTCTTTCTCAGGAAGATTACAAAGCATAAAACCAACTGAGTTCCACTGAAGTGTAGACCCTGATGAGAAATCTTTCCATAATCTGTCCACAAAAGTCTTCTCTGTCATGGTGGGCAGCTAAACCCTGGATATGGGACACTGAGCACTGCAGCTCTGAGAGGCCAGGGGTTGTGTTTCATGGACTAACTCAGGACTTTGTCACCAAACTTTAGCCCTAGAGACCCAGTCAGATGTCTGAGTGATGAACATTGAGAAAGGCCAAATTTCCAGCTTGGGGTATTGGTTGTGCCAATGAGATTTGCTGAACCTTTGGATTCATAATCAGAAAAAACTCTTATGGAGACATCCTTTTCCATACTTTTGAGGAGTCTGGGAGTGATAGTGACATTACTCTGGACTTAAATCCATTAATCCAAACTGAGACTCCTGGTGCAACAGTGGGACTTGGAAATATGCTGATGAGATTGTATTCCTCACCTGTGGCCTGTGTCTAAGATGCTGAGGAATCTTGTGTGTGTGTGTGTTTAACTGCACAGATAGGAAGTATTCTGGGAGGCAGTCCCACCTAGCTTGTGCCCAATAGTAGCCTCCTGACATGTCTCTTGACTTCTCCAGGTGATGGTGTGGATCCATGGTGGTGCTCTGGTTGTAGGCACAGCTTCCATGTATGANGGATCCATGCTGGCAGCCANTGAGGATGTGGTGGTGGTCACTATCCAGTACCGTCTGGGTGTCCTNGGCTTCTTCAGGTGANNCNAGGGCTGGGCTNNGCAATGGCAGCTGAGAAGAACCTAGACAGCCCTTTGATCCATGTCCCTTCCACTTCTCAGCACTGGAGACCAGCATGCCAGAGGCAACTGGGGCTACCTGGATCAAGTGGCTGCCCTACGCTGGGTCCAGCAGAACATTGCCTACTTTGGAGGCAACCCTGACCGGGTCACTATTTTTGGCGAGTCAGCAGGTGGTACTAGTGTGTCTTCACTTGTTGTGTCCCCCATGTCCCAAGAACTCTTCCATGGTGCCATCATGGAGAGTGGAGTAACCCTGTTGCCTGATCTCATCTCCAACTCCTCTGAGGTGGTTTACACAGTGAGTACACTCTAAACCTCCAACCCCAACCTACTCTCTTTGCACTCAGTCTCTAGTATTCTGCAAGATACTATAATCAGTAGAGAAAATGAGGACCATGGGAAGTCACTTCTCTTCAGCACTTCCTTAAAGACTCAAGGTTTAAAACTCTCACCCCACCTTATCCAACAGTGCTTTATACAAGGTGCATATGTTGTATGTTCAGCAAAGCTATACATAGCAGCTTCCATCATTGGCGAAAACAAGTATGTATGGGTTTGGGAGATGATACAGGAGGCAGGAGAGCTTGCTGTGTGAGAGTGAGGATCTGAGTTCAATTCCCCAGAACACAAATGTGTCTGGATGTGGTTTTTCTTGTCTTTAATCAGGTGTTCCTATGGTGAGATGGGAGGCAGGGACAAGATAATCTCTGCAAGGTTACAGACTGGTATAAGCTGCAGCAGAACAAGAGAGTATTTCTCAAACTAGGTGGAAGGTGGAGGGAGAAGAAGGAAAGAAGAAGGGAAGGAGAGCTGTCACCACTGAGCAACAGGCAAAGGAGAACAATATTGTTCTTACTCCAGTGCACGTATATTACACAGCATGGTATTATATTTAGAGCCAATGGCACCTTCTTAGGACTGGGAAAACTTCGCTGCCTGGAAGAAAAGGCATCCAGGCCTCATCCTCTTCCCTTTACAGACGGTGGCAAATCTATCTGATTGTGGAGCTGTGAACACAGAGACCCTGGTACACTGTCTACGAGGCAAGGGTGAAGCGGAGATTCTGGCTATTAACAAGGTTTGCAGACTTGTGTGGCTGGGAAGATGGCAGATAGCAAGGCTCATTACTATGAACAAATTACCTAATCTCCATGGCTTAGTATCCTTTTAGTCCTGGGTGCAAAATCAATGCCAACATCAGCTATTCTAAGTGTAAGTCTCTTCAGGGGTGAGATGGGAGAAGTGTGGTGGAGAAAAACCACCCTGAGACAAATTAGGAAGTAGAGGATGGATGGACATCAGCATATGTATATCATTGACTTTCAGCACTGAATTTTAATGCCTCTCAGGTCTTCAAGGTCATCCCTGCTGTGGTGGATGGAGTGTTCTTTCCCAGGCATCCTCTGGAGCTGTTGGTCTCTGCTGATTTTCACCCTGTCCCCAGCATCATTGGTGTCAACAATGATGAGTATGGTTGGCTTCTTCCTATGGTGAGGCTCAGTTCTAATCTTCTGGGATCCTGGGGACTCATAAGGTGGACAATGGGAACTGAGAGATTCATTGANCCNTATCCATGNCATGGCANNCTTAAAACCATTCTCCATACCCCAGATCATGGGCTCTGCTCAGAAAATTAAGGAAATAACCAGGAAGACCCTGCCTGCTGTTCTGAAGAGCACAGCAGCACAGATGGTGAGACTCTTGGGGCCCTGCCACAACTGCAAGGATCCCTGTCTACCTTTCACAAGGAGCACCCCCAGGAATAAATGTGTGTGTGTGTGTGTGTGTGTGTGTGTGTGTGTGTGTGTGTGTGTGTGTGTGTTTGGACTTGTCGATCTGAGGTCACTCCAAGCTTTCCCCCATGCCATACCTCTNACCTGTCTATCTGAGGTCACTCCAAGCTTTCCCCCATGCCATACCTCTTTTGTATTTCCCCACCCTGAGGCTATTGCCTCCATATCCTAGTACCTATGTCACCTCATTCTTCTTGATTCCCCTGGTGTAGATGCTGCCTCCTGAGTGTGGTGACGTGCTAATGGAAGAGTACATGGGGGACACTGTGGACCCACAGACCCTCCAAGTGCAGTTCACAGAGATGATGGGAGACTTCATGTTCGTGATTCCTGCACTCCAAGTGGCACATTTTCATCGTGAGTACATTCATGTATAACAAGATCAAGGGAGGAAACTCAGAGCTGTGGGTCCCAGGTGAGCTCTGTAGTGTCCAGGCTTGACTTGTGTCTTGATCAGATCTCTGATTCCAGACAACTAAGTCTTTTTATTAATTTATTCACTCATATGTTATATCCCAACCACAGTTTCCCCCCCTTCCTCTCCTCATTCTGCTCCTCTCTCATCCCCATCCATTCCTCCTCTGTTTCCCTTCAGAAAAGGGCAGGCCTCCCAGAGATATCAACCAAATATAGCATATCAAGTTGCAATAAGATTAGGTACCTCCCCTCACATCAAGGATGAATGAAGCAACCCAGGAGGAGGAAGAGTTTCCCAAATGCAGGCAATGGAGTCAGAGACAGTCTCTACTCCCTCTGTTAGGAGTTCTGCAAAAACACCAAGCTACACAATTATAACATATATAAAAAGGACCTAGTTAGACCCATACAGGCTCCCTGATTGTTGGTTCACAACTGTGAGTCTTGTGNTAGTAAATCCTTATGTTGAGTGTGAGAGAGTGTCATCTTATCCAGACACTGATGGGAAAATAGCTGAGTGATACTCTGTGTCTTGTCTCCACTCACCTGTGGAGGGCAGAGTCATTANTTAACAGGGGGCTTTCCCACAGCCAATGCTCCATGCTGGAGCTTCACACTCAACTGTTATGATTCCAGGTAACTTGAGACCAAGTTCTCTTGTCACCAAATGTGTGTCAGAACAGTTCTAGGCGAAGTGCTGCCATGTAACCAAATGTCCTCACACCCAGGTTCCCATGCTCCTGTCTACTTCTATGAGTACCAACATCGGCCCAGCTTCTTCAAGGATATCAGGCCACCATACGTGAGGGCTGACCATGGTGATGAAGTTCCCTTTGTCTTTGGGTCCTTCTTCTGGGGTGTGAAATGTAAGTCTTCCTTATTTTCCCTGAGCTGAATGAGGTCCCAGATGGCTCTCTGAGGAACTCCTGAGCTCTCAGTACATTTGAAGAAAACTGTGTTTAGAATATGGACCATTCCCAGTCTAGCCTGTAATGTGGGAGATGACAGCACATTGGAGCAAGAATTCAGTTAGAGGCTTGCATGGGTCTTGAATACTGTATATAGTGAAGAAGGCAGGTAGCAAAATCAATAGTTTGGGGTCAGACAACAGCTGGGAATGTGAGTCTGAAGCATGAGTTGGCAATTGCATGAAGTGACATATACTTGGATCTTTGTCTTCCTAATGACTCCAGTTGACCTCACTGAGGAGGAGGAGCTACTGAGCAGGAGGATTATGAAGTACTGGGCCAACATTGCAAGACATGGGTGAGAACACACCTCTCTCTCAACCCTCAGGTGTGGGTCCCTATCTAGGACTCCATTTTATATGGAGATCTTCTTATCATGCATGAACATTTCATCACGTGATAGAGTCTTCTCTACCCCATAGCACATTTATACAGAGAGTTTGTAATTCTCAGTTACTAGTCATCTCACAGTGACCTGGCTCATAAGTGCTATGGTACTGTTCTTTAGATCTTGCCTCCCGGAGGGAAACATAATATAGGTCAGGTAGTTTTCCCTCACATGGAGCAGAAACTAGTGGGTGACACTTGTATCCCTATACCAGGATACCTGTCCCATCAGCCCCCTGAACCACTGGCATAATTTTTCACTGCCCTGACCCAAATCAGGAGGTCAGACTTCGGATCAGAGTGACCTCACCCTTCCCCACTGACTGGCATATCCACAGGAATCCCAACAGCGAGGGTCTACCCTACTGGCCCATGTTTGACCATGATGAGCAGTACCTGCAGCTGGACATCAAACCTGCCGTGGGCCGAGCCCTGAAGGCCAGAAGGCTGCAGTTCTGGACCAAGACTCTGCCCCAGAAGATCCAGGAGCTAAAGGGGCCTCAGGAGAGGCACAAAGAGTTGTAGTACCCTGTGTGAAGAAAGGCATATGGGCTTCATGGAGGGTGGGTTCTGTCTGAGGTTTGTAAAGCCTTTTGGTCTTAACATTCCCATAACCATTCCTAGCATATGCACTCATCCATTTTACCAATTTGTATGACAAGCCCTCTACATGTCACTCCTTCACAATACACTGCCAATCTTCTGTTGCATCCACTCAATAAAACCTCTTATAACAATGGGGAATATGGATGTGGGAGCCTCAAAGTCCCATAATCTTCACAAGTTTGGGCTGCTGTTTCAAAGAGGTCACTAACTACCAGCAGATCTTGTGATACACATCTGTGGCCCCAGCTACTCAGAAACTGAGACAGGAATATTGCATGAGTCTGGGATTTCCATGCCAGATTAGACAACATAGCAAAACCCATATCTCAAAACCAGAAACAATCATCAACTGGGTAATTTGTAAACAGCAGAAATGTGTGTAAAGTTCTGTGGACTGAGAAATACAGGTTCAACAAATGAATTTAAGACATGCAGGCTGTCAGAGCTCAGCTACTAGATCCCTCTGACATCAGCCACTGAGCACACCCGCTACCAAAAACTCTGGACAGATTATCCCTACAGAAGAAATCTCATCTATTTTCTTCCCAAATTTCAATTGTCCACTTTTGTGAGAAGCTGACTTGATATGTTCATAGACATCTAATGCTGGTCCAGGAGAAAGGTGGTTGACCAACACTCTCGGGTGGGACCATGTGGGAGCCCATTTTCAGGTTCCTAGTGGCTTTACCCAGCAGGTCTGCATAGAGAGGATGATTGGACCACGGGCCTGAGTGCAGGTGTCTGAGATGGTCTGCAGGTGGCTGTGCTGCGGGGAAGGTCTTTTGCTCTACCCCTTAGCTTGTCTATAAATACCCTGGGGCCGAGACAGTCGGGGCTGGTGAAATAGGTTCCGGGCCCTCTCGAGGCTATCCTGTGTTTTCTATCTTATCTATACAATCTAAAATCCTTCCATCTAATATTTCCTGCTACTCACACCCAAGAAAACTCTGGGGAACTGTGGGGTTGGTTGGTAGCCGCCCCACAGGACCAGTTTCATAGGATAGAGGCTGACCTTGGTGGGGGGGGGAAGGCACCAGGGAGGGAGGAGTTCATAAAGACTGTAGATAAGAGTGAGGGAATAGTGGGTCTCCCAATGCCCCCCCACCAAAGCCCACACAGTGAGCTCTGCAGCACACAGAATCTGACTANAGATGTCCATATCAAAAAAGCCACTCCAGAGTAAGGAGGTCTGAGCGGCACTGGGACTGCAGATTAGGAAAGTAAAAAGGACACTTCCTTCTTCTGTGTGTGACTGCAGCTGCTACAGAACNGGATAATAAGGAAAACAATGAATTCATGCTGTCAAGTGGCTCTGAGTATNTCTCCTTGTTTCCCAGAGACATGCACAATAACCACGCAAAAAGAGCATGAGCAATGTTCCTAGACATGGGGGGATAAAGAAAGTCCCACCCCATATCTCACACTTGAACCCAGACATCAAAGATTCCCTTCCCCATGTCCCCTAGTGAAAATGAGGTGGGAAACAACAGTGTGGTGGCAGCTGCCTGGACAGAACTCATCCCGATGGCATCTCTCCACTCACAGACCAGGACTCAGCCAGCCCCGTAAGGAACACAAACACGGGCCAGGTTAGAGGAAACCTTGTCCACAAAGTTGGTGTCCACACTTTCCTGGGAATTCCCTTTGCCAAGCTACCTATAGGACCACTGTGCTTTGCACCTCCAGAGGCCCCTGAACCATGCAGTGCTGTGCTAGATGGGACCTCCTATCCAGCCATGTAAGTTCTGAAACCCAGAGAACTTACAGGTCCTGAGGTAAAAATGTGCTCTGAGCTCTGGTCCAGAATGAGGTGCTTCCTTCATCCCAACACCATAGAATTTTTCTGTCTGTGATGTGGAGTCTGCCATGCATTTTCAGATNCATGAGTAAGGCTTCTAACAGAACAACTTTGCCAGTCCCCTAGGTCAGAGATCAATTCCTGTATGGGGTTATATCCTGGTTTTATAGTGAGAAGATATAAACCACTCCCAGACTCGGACTGTGCCAAGTGATCTTTGCCAGAATGGGAGAGGTCTAGATATAAACCACTCCCAGACTCGGACTGTGCCAAGTGATCTTTGCCAGAATGGGAGAGGTCTATGGACAAGGGTTAGTGTAGACAAGTGTCACATATTGTAAGTCTCTCAAGAGGGCCACAGTGATGTGTCCTTGGCATCTTCATCCTCTANTGTCACAGAGACAATCCATAGAGCCAAGTGACATTGTTCAAGAAAACAAACAAACTTCTTCTGAATATCGTGTGGGAAGAAGAGGTGCCCTGAGAGCCTGACATGGGATGAAGAACTGTCCCGTCGGACAGCATTGTCCATTGACTCCTATAGCACAGGTGTAGGCATAGCACTATATTATCCATATAGCTTTATTTTGTTTCTTGTTGCTGTGATAAAATATGCTGGTAAAAGGAACTTCTTGCAGAAATGGTTTATTACAGATCAGTTTCAGAACATTCCTTCATAGGAAGCAACTCACAGTGGCAAAGCCTAAGGGATTTGGTAACATCACATCTATAATTGGAAATTTAGAACAAAGACTGCTTGGATACCTGTTAATGCTCAGTTCACCTTCTCGACTCACACATTTCAAAAGCCCCTTCCCAGGGAATGGTCCCACCAATCATGGAAAATCTTCCCTCCTCAATTAATGTAATCAAGATAATCTCCTCAGACCTACGTGGTCTAGACAATTCCTCACTGAGACTCTCTTCTCAAGTGATTCTATATTATGTCAAATCACCAATATTTATGTGATTGATCTTTAGCACTTTTCCCGTAAGTCTTCAAGATGATTCCTGATATGGTGGATGGGAAGTTCCTACCTAGACACCCTCAGGGATTGTTGGCCTCTGTTGATTTTTCACCATGTCCCCAGCATCATTGGTACGGACAGTGATGAGTTTGGCTGGGGAGTCCCCATGGTAAGACCAAGTTCTAAGCCCCTGGGAACTTAAGATCAAAGTTTGGGTGGTAGGACCTCAGAGATACTTTGATCTAGGTCCAACCCATCCTATACTTAAGACTCTCCTCTACCTGCCATTTCATGGGCCTTGAACATGTCATAAAGAACATAACCAGGGAGACCCTGCCAGCTGTTCTGAAGAGCATAGCAGCATAGATGGTGAGGGACCTTGGCTCCTGTCCTGATACAGAGGGTTTGCATATATTCTTCTCAGATACCATGCATGGAAATAAAGGCTAGTGTATGTGTGTTTCTGCATGGACTCACTCAATACTTGTACCCTTCCGCCTATACCCTGTCTCATGTGAAGCCACATTCCTTACTCAGAGGCCGCTGCCTACCTATCCAAGAGCCTGACTAACATCACTCTTCCTGATTCCTCCTGGTGTAGATGCTGCCTCCTGAATGTAGTGACATGCTAATGGAAGAGTACATGGGGGACATTGAGGACCCTCAGACCCTGCAAGCACAGTTCAGAGAGTTGATGGAGGACTTCATGTTTGTGATCCAATTAATAAATAGGCTACAGAACTAAACAGAATTCTCAACAGAAGAATCTCAAATGGCTGAAAGACATTTAAGGAATTTCTCAACATCCTTAGCCATCAAGAAAATGTAAATCAAAATGACACTGAGGTACCATTTTACACCTGTCAGATTGACTAAGATCAAAATCACTAATGACAGCTTATGCTGGAGAAGATGTGGATAAGGGAAACACTCCTCCACTGCTGGTGGGAGTGCCAACTTGTACAGCCACTGTGGAAATCAGTATGGCAGTTTATCAGAAAATTGGGAATCAACCTACCTCAAGACTCAGCCCATTATTGGGCATATACCCAAAGGATGCTCAATAATACCACCAGGACACTTGTTCAACTATGCTCATAGCAGCATTATTCATTATAGCCAGAATCTGGAAACAACCTAGATGCCCCTAAACCAAAGAATGGATAAGGAAAATGTGGTTCATTTACAAAATGGAGTATTACTCAGTGGCTAAAAACAATGACATCATGAAATCTGTAGGCAAATGGATGGAATTAGAAAAAGAATCATCCTGAGTGAGGTAACTCAGACCCAGAAAGACAAACACAGTATGTACTCACTCTTAAATGGATATTAGATGCAAATCAAAGGATAACCAGGCTGCAATCCAAAGCCCAGAGAAGCTAGGTAAAAAGGAGGACCCTAGGAGGGACACACATGGAGGGCCCCAGGAAGGGGAAATAGTTCAGATCTCCTGGGTAAACTGGGAAGAGGGATAAAAGGGAAAGGGTGGGTGATGGGAACAGGAGGGACTGAGATGTCCGAGTGGAGGGAGAGATGGAGAGGGAAACTCGATAAAAGAGATATCTTGGTAAAGGGAACCATTAGGGGGTTAGGGAAAAACCTGGTGCTAGGGAAATCCCCAGGAATCCATGAGGATGACACCAGCTAAGACTCCTAGCTATAATGGAGAGGGTTCCTGAACTTACCTTCCCCTATAATCAGATTAATGACTACCCTAATTGTCATCATAAAATCTACATCCAGTAATTGATGGAAGCAGATGTAATGGTCCACAACCAAGCACTGGGCTGAGATCCTAGACTTCAGTTGAAGAGAAGGAGGAGGGATTATAGGAGCAAGTGAGGTCAAGATCATGGTTGGGGAAACCAGAGACAGCTGACCCAAGCTGGTGGGAGCTCATGGACTCTAGCCTGTCAGCTGGTGAACATGCATGAGACCAAACTAGGCCCTCTGAATGTGGGTGAAGGTTACGTGTAGTGGGCAGCAGTTCCAGCTTTGACCTGGAAGCATAACCCCTACCGAGGCTTCTGATACTGCCATGCCTACTAGGACCTCCCCCTGGGGCAGGCTGAGATGGGAGCCTTTAAGACCAGAGATCCACCAGTGCAGGACCTCTTGGTTCCTGGATCCTGGACACTCAGTGGTAGACCAAGCAGAGTTCTCCAGAGAATACCACTGGACTGCACCTCACCTCTCCTGGGCCCTGTGACCAACCCCTTTACTTGCTGTAAGTTGCCCTAAATAAACCTTCTGTTAATTAAGTGGAGTTGCCTTAATAATTTCCCCCTTAATCTGGCACTCATATGGGGCGAACTCCAAAAGCCCCACCCTCAGCCTCCTCTATGGCTGTTGTGGTGCAGTTTCCATGCTTCTCAGTCTCCCTTCTTCCCTGTCCTTTTTAAAATTCCCTCCCCTCCTGGGGACCTAGCGCTTAACCACCAGGTCCTATTCCTTCCCTTCCTCCCTTCTCCCCAGCTCCTGGGTAC
>LZPO01087488.1:33263-52867 GCA_001675575.1 Neotoma lepida | reverse complement strand
GCAGCTCCCTGAGGATGCTACCCCCACGACTGCAGAGGCGCTGAGAGGGGCTCTAGGCCGCTGCTCCAGCTGTCATCCTTGTGGCCTGGAGCTCTCAGCGCCCTGAGCTCAGGCCACTCAACCCCACATGCCAGCAGCCTCTTGGCTGAGGGACAGATGCTGAGGGGCCAAGGAGGCTACAAAAACCAAGCCAGGCCCTGAAGCTCCAGGGAGACGTAGGAAGATCTGCTGCCTCCTCAGGGCACCTGATGCTCCTCCACACATGAACACGGGACTCCCCACCTGCCTGCCACTGCTGTCAGCCAGTCTCCAGTGGGACTGGCTTTCAGTGACACCAGCTGGCTGAAAAGTGCTACTAAACCTAAAAAAAATCTCAAGGACAGTAAGATAAGCAAGCCAGTATTTCATTACAGGTAAGAATACTTGATAATCTTATACTTTGAAACTGATTAACAAATTTTGACTATTTCTTATAATATGGCCAATAACATTCCTTCACAAGAATTTAAAAACTTTTTTGCCTGTATGATGAATGACATTTTCCTGGAAATTTATGACCTTCCTAAGGTGCATTTGGCCTGTACAGTTTTGGCATTTACCATAATAATTTACACAGCATTCAAATACTGGGTTAATAATAATAACAAATATGAGTCATTATTGGGACTGATACAGGCTTTAAAAGATAGAAATGAAGGCTTACATAAAAAAAATTCTTTCTCTGGAATCTGCTAACCAGGATTTACAAGTTAGTAACAAAGACTTACAAAACAGACTTTGTAGTTTGAAATCTCCTAACTTAATATAAGAACTTCAGTTGATAAATAATAAATGTATAGCCAAATTTGATTTTATTGATANTAAATATGAATACTTAATGGATAGAACAATAACTCTCCAGAGTGAAGTTGTCGCTACTCAGACACTTTATAAGGAAGAAAGATTATCATTAACTGATAAAATAAGGTTTATGGAATCCTGTGTTTCAGAAGAACATAAAAGGTTGCATGATTCCATGAGAAATCTGGAATCCTTTGCGAGAGAGGAGGTTCACTCCCTGAGACAGACCTTAGGTGTTCGTTTGCAAGCCCTGGAAGAAACTCTCAGTAAAAATGACAAGGGACCTAATAAGCAGAAGGGCAAAACCATACAGGTCGTAACATCTCCAGATGGCTTTCATACAATGGCCTATCCTGTCATCATCCATGAGAGGCCAGCAGATGATAGACACCCTGAGCCATATATAGAATACAGATTACAACCTATTCCGATGAGGGATTTTTAAACATATGAAGGAAGCAGTAGTCACGTATGGCATACACTCAACATTTGTAAGACAGACGTTAAATTTGTGGTCCACCTCAAATAGAATTATACCAGATGACTTGAATCAGTTAATTTCAGCTGTTCTAGAATATAGCCAGCAGTTGCAATGGAAAAGCTAGCTGAGAGAAGAAGCAAGAAATTTAGAGCAAGAAGGTAAACTCAGAGGTTTTGAGATCTCCCAAGATCAAATTCTTGGTGAGGGACTTTTCACTAATAGGAATATACAAGCCACTTATGATGAACATACAATATCCCTATGCCGTACAGCAGCTCTAAATGCTTGGGAGAAAATTCCAGAACCGGGAAAACCAACTGAGATATACACAAAGATATTCCAGGGACCTCAAGAACCTTTCATTGATTTTTTACAAAGGCTGACCACAGCTATAACGAAAGCTGTGTCAGATAAAGAATTAAGACAAATATTGACTGAGTCCTTGGCATTTAACAATGCTAATACAGAATACAAAAGAATACTTATGCCATTAAAGGTCAGATCAGCTCCTTTGGAAGAATGGATTCAGTATACTAATGGTGTTGAGTCTCTTAACTGTAGCAATGAGGCTTGATTAGAAGAGACAATTCCAGAGGTGGAAGAAGGCCTCAGGGTACCATGCATTAAATGTGGTGCATCAGGTCATATAAGTAAAAATTGTACATGGGGTGCTCCTAGAAGTAATACTCCTTCTACACATAACCCAAATGGGAGACCCCAATCTTCTGGATTATGTAGAAGATGTGGCAAAGGCTGACATTGGACCGATGAGTGCAGATCAATAATAGATATACAAGGCAACCCTTTACCATCACGAAATGCCTCAAGGGGCCTCTTGAAGACCCCCAAATCAAACGTGGTCCAAACATTTCCAGCCACTGTGGAGGAAATTCCTCTCCAGGACAATTAAATAAGCCAATGCCTAATGTAAAGAATGATACTGCACTGGCTGATAGAACAGCTCTGATAGATAAATCAAAAGTTCCAAAGAACACAATAAAAGGA
The DNA here is from genome assembly GCA_001675575.1 of Neotoma lepida. Lineage (NCBI taxonomy): Eukaryota > Metazoa > Chordata > Mammalia > Rodentia > Cricetidae > Neotoma > Neotoma lepida. Next base: position 50,541 of record LZPO01087488.1, on the reverse strand, counting down.
ATATTTTGGCAGACTTCCATAAATGAGCAAAGACCAAAGCTTAGAATTAAGATTAATGGCATTGTTCTNGAAGGTTTGGTAGACACAGGTGCAGATGTGACTCCAAAATCATGGCATCCAAATTGGCCTCTTCAAGAGGTAGATGTCCAGTTTCTAGGGATTGGAACCCTATTTCAGATAAAACAGAGTCGAGATGGGTTGAATGCATAGGGCCAGAAGGACAGAGAGGAAGGCTGAAGCCATATGTAGCAAATGTAGCAGTGAATCTTTGGGGCCAAGATCTGTTACAACAGTGGAATATCCAGATTAAAATTCCTACACTCTCAGAAAAGGAATACAGACCAATGCATGTTTCTAGGAATAATATCATAACATGCTATAAAAAACAGTCACCAATTGTTCAGGCTGTGCATAAACAGAGCACAGCTACTACTGAACCCTCAGAAGTACCAACAGCCCTACCTTTAAAATGGCTAGCTAATAAACCTGTCTAGGTTGGACAATGGCCTTTGACAAAAGAGAAGCTACAAGCTTTAGAACAGCTGGTTCAAGAGCAGTTAAATTCTCAACACATTGAAAAATCTACCAGCCCTTGGAATTCTCCTGTATTTGTTATTAGAAAAAGTCTGGTAATTGGAGAATGCTGACAAATCTAAGAGCTATTAATAAAGTAATTCACCTATGGGCTTCCTACAGACTGGGATGCCCTTGTCCTCTCTGCTGCCCAAAGAATGGCCTATAATAGTTATTGACTTAAAAGACTGTTTCTTTACCATACTTTTACAAGAAAATGATAGAGAAAAATTTGCCTTTACAGTACCTAATTATAACAATTCCCAGCTGGTCAAGAGATAACAATGGAAGGTCCTCCCACAGTGAATTTTAAAGAGCTCTACCCTGTGCCCATATTTTGTGCAAAAAACATTGGAGATAATTTGTGTGGTTTCCACAATCCATAATTTATCATTATATGGATATCTTATTAGCAGATCCAAAAGTACATTAGAAAGCATGTTTGAAGAAATAAAAAAGGTTTTGCCTCACTGGGAACTACAAATTGCTCCTGAAAAAATACAAAGAGGAGATTCTATTAATTACTTAGGATATAAGATAGAGCTACAAAAAATTAGACCCCAAAAGGTACAGCTAAGGAGAGATCAATTGCAGACACTTAATGATTTTCAAAAATTGTTAGGAAGCATTTCCAACTTACTGGGTATCATGGGAATATCTAAAGATGGACTACAAAATTTGGCAGATGGATGTGTTCCATTTCTCAGAATTTGGAAGATTAAAGTATGTACACCATACCACTGACACCTATTCAGGATTTCAGGGGGCAACTCCTATGAGTTCTGAAAAGGTTGATTCTGTGATTACACACCTATTAGAAGTTATGGCCATCATGGGAATATCTGTACAAATTAAGACGGATAATGCCTCAGCATATGTCTCCAATGAAATGAGACAGTTTTTTGTTTATTACAATATAAAGCATGTAACAGGTATACCACACAATCCCACAGGCCTAGCAGTCATAGAACGATCCAATCGAACTCTAAAGGATATGTTAAATAAACAGCAACAGGTAACAATGATGCCTAGAAATAGATTACATAATGCTTTATTAACCTTGAATTTTCTCAATGCTGATGAGAAAGGAACAACAGCTGCAGAGAGACATTGGACAACAGACAAAACTTCAGAGCTAAATCAACCGGTTTATTTCAAAGATGTATTGACCTCAGAATGGAAACCAGGATATGTCCTATGTTGGGGAAGGGGTTTTGCTTTTGTTTCCTCGGGAGAAGAAAAGCTATGGATACCAACAAAATTAATAAAAATTCGGTTTGAACAGGAGAAACCCCTCGGTGAAGAGAAGTCAAAGCTCATCCACAGATGTGACATCTCTACAAGTTGTAAGAAAAACTTAACAAAGGATTGGGGCAGGGTTTTGGGTTTTGTTTTTTTTTTTCAATAGAAATACCAATCTTCCAGAAATCATAAGGCCTTGAACTGTCTCTTATACACATCTAGATGTGTATAAGAGACAGGACATCTACAGCAAAGAAAAGAATCTATTGGTACCAATCTACACAGAGTAAAATCTCACTGCCTAACATCTATATCTCTTTAACCCTAAAAGAATCATGGTTCTGATTCAATTATACATCAAGCTGGCTTTGGAGTTGGAAGTTGGCTCCTTCCTCTTCTAAACTCAAGTATATTTCTAAAAGAAAAAATTTAAGAGATTCTGTTTTATACCAGAAGAGCCACCTGGTATGGGACAGAAGAGAACCAATAAAAGGGGACCATTGTCACCAGATTCTATTTCNCTCCATGCTTACTCTTAATCTCTTGGATCTTTCTTACATATCATGTCATCTTTAAATCCAAACTTTCCATTTTGATATTAATAATGTTCAAGTTTTCCACAGTAAAAAAAGTCTTCTGCAATAGCAATTTCTGAAGTCTCCAGAAGGAAGATGGGGCCCCACCACCACCACCACTACAACAACTCTACTCAGTCCAGAATGATGCCATGGTACCTAAGAACATTAATCATGATCAGCCTGAAACTGAAAACTCTTCAGGACAGTCCTAAGATAAGATGGTCCATCACACTACACTTTTAACCAGAATCTCAGACAATCTTATCCATTTCTGAGACTAAATGCAGACTCTACAGATAGCTCTATTGAGATTTAATAATCTAAGCTTTCTTACAGAACCCCCAGAGATACCATTGCCCCTTAAACAGCAGGAAGTAATTATAAGAAAGCAATGCCCCTCTCCCAAATATTTCATTTTCTCAGGGTTATAAATGCATGGTTGTAGGGTTGGGGGTGGAACAATAGAATATGGACTCAGTATTCTCTTTTAGAAAAGAAAAAGGGGAATGGATAGGTATAGGATATTAAGGTAGATTATTGTATTTACTAGAAAACTAATTCAGTAAAATATCAGCCTTAGATAATTTGCACTGATATTGATTCTTGTATATTGATGCAAATGCAAACTACTTATATATTCCTATTTAAGATAATTTGTACATTGATACAAATGTAGAACTATATTTGTTTTAATGTACATATATTTCTACTTTTGTTTGAAGATTTTTGTATATTGATACATTTGTAAAATTGTATTTATCATATGTATGTATGTTCTACCTCTGTTTAGGATATTTGTATATTGATATATATTTAGGATTATTGTTATATTGCATATTGCACTATATATACATTTCTACCTCTGTTTAAGCTATTTTGGGTATTGTCACAATCTTGAGGTCATTGTTCTTACAGTACATCTGCTTACAGACTGTTTATCTTGTTATATAAAGCCTTAGTCCTTAAGTTATTTTAGTAGAGAAGACTTATTGAGTTATAGTCACTCATGCTTGTCATGTCTATAGTTATATTAGTTAGGTTCTCTAGACTTACAGAAACATATGTCAGATGGATAGGTAATCTTCAAACACTTCATAGACCTAGAGAATATGTCATTTAAATGTTTTGATAACTTAGAATTCTGTTGANNTGAGANANNATTGCTCCTGGCAGCACTGATCTGATCCTGAGAGAATGTTGGGCTTCTGAGACATTTCCATTTGGAAGTTTGTCGTCTTCTTGGCACAAAAAAATGGCCTATTGGGCAAAGAACTGCCCTTGCCTCGACCGCTAACAGTAAAAGCGACTATTGAACTCTGCCAAGACAGGGTAANATAGTCTTTCAAAAAACCTGCTTTTGAAAATAGTCTGACAGATAAGCTAGGCCTGTCGCCAATTAGAATGCACCAATGATACTGAGAAATTCTAAGTGACTGTCTCTGTCTACTCTGGCAAGACTCCCAAAAGTTGCTTTCATCCTTCTCCCATTTCTCAGGTGTTATTATATTCCTTCTCAGGTCTTTGATAGGATTGAAGACTAATAGTTATAGTTACAATCTTCTTGTATCTTAGCTAGAACATATTAAGTATTAGACTGAGGTTCTTTAGGATAGGACACCTTTTGGAATGATCTATGTTGCTTGTGTTGGTTGTAGTTCCATCTTGTCTAGGTCATTATCCCTTATTCCTCCTGGACAATATTTAATAATCTTCCTATTGTATATAGTTTTGTATTAGGTTAGAATTTTCTTATTTAGACAAAAGGGGGAGATGTAGTGGGCAGCAGTTCCAGCTTTGACCTGGAAGCACAACCCCTACTGAGGCTTCTGATAACTGCCACACCTACCTAGGACCTCCTGCTGGGGGGGAGGAGCCTTTAAGACCAGAGATCAGTCCGTGCTGGCCCTCTTGGTTCCTGGATCCTGGACACTGGGTGGTAGACTGAAAAGAGTTCTCCAGAGAACACTGTTGGACTGCACCTCACCTCTCCTGAACCCTGTGATCAACCCCTTTACTTTCTGTAAGTTGCCCTAAATAAACCTTCTATTAAATACGTGGAGTTGCCTTAATAATTTCCCCCTTAAGTTATGTGGCTTGATCTATTTGGAGAGCCCCAGGCAGTGGGACCAGAACTTACCCCAGGTGCAAGAAATGGTATTTTGGAACACATTCCCTAGAGTGAGATACCTTGCTCAGCCTTGACACAAAAGGGGAGGGACTTGTTCCTGCCTCAACTTAGTATGCCAGACTTTGTTGACTCCCCAAGGGAGGCCTTACCCTCTCTGAGGAGTGGATAGGAGGTAGGATAGGAAGAGGTGGGGGGGACTGGAGTAGGGGAGGGAGGGGGAACTGGGATTGGTATGTAAAATGAAAAAAAGGACATTTTTTAAATAAAAAGACAACAAAAACTCTAGTAGGGGTAGAATATAAACCTTCCTCATCTAGCTTGTGATAGAAGGAATAAAAGCACACTGGGATAGGAGTGAACCTGAAAAGATTCAAGGAGAGTCTTGGATGGATCCTGGGTTCTGAGTGGTGAGGGAAGAGTATACACCAGGCCTAGCATTCAGGTTCAGGCTATAGTTGCTATGGCAGAGTATAAGTTGTCACCTGCATGAGGTGGCTAGGACTTGGACTCTTTCTTCTGTCTACAATTGACCTCACTGAGGAGTAGAAGCTGCTGAACAGGAGGATGATGAAGTACTGGGCCAACTTTGCAAGACACGGGTGAGAATATTCCCCTCCATCATCCCATTATGGATAGGTTACCATCCAGGGATCCCAAGGGAGTGTGCCTCATTAGCATGCATGGTCCTTAATTACACCATAGTTTTCTCCAACCCAGGTCACATTTAGGCAGATACCTTCTAACTTTCAGTTACTGCTTATCCCACAGAAGCCTAATGGGTGAGTCCCAGTACTGTGGTACTGTTCTTCAGATTTTGCCTCTGAGAGGGAGACACAAAACTATTCAGCTTCCCTTGCTTCATATGAAGCAAGCACTGGTGGAAGACACTTGTACTCTATATCAGTACACCAGTCCATCTGTCCCCTCAGGCCCTTGGCCTGCTCATCCACTACTCTGACCCAAATCAAGGGATCAGGCTTTGGATGAAAGTGACCTTACCATTCCCTGCTATGTGGTATATCAAGATGAACCCCAACAGCGAGGGTCTATACTACTGGCCTGGGCTGGACCACGATGAGCAGAACCTGAAGCTGGGCATCCAGCCTGCTGTGGGCCAAGCTCTGAAGGCCAGAAAGCTGCAGTTCTGAATGAAGACTGGCCCCAGAAGATCCAGGAACTAAACTAACTAAAGGGTACTCAAGGCAAGCACACAGAGCTTCAGTGCCCTGTGACAGGAAAGATGTGTGGGGTTAAGGGCAAATGGGGTCATCATGAGGTTACAAACTCCATTTATTTATTTTTATTTGTTCCAACACTCACATAAGCATTTCTGTTCTCAGCATTTGCCCTTTCTGTTGTGTATGACAAACCCTGTCTGTGTTGCTCCTTATAGTTCTGGACACATTTTATTAGACTCAATAAATATTCTCATAATCATATGGATGTGTGAGCCCCAAAGTTCCTCCATCTTCTTTAACACTTCATTGGGATTAAATATCTGCCTGTCTGCCTGCCTTTCTCCTTCCTCCCTCCTACCATCTTCTCCCCATCCTCTCCTCTTTTCCAAGCCTCAGACCCTCTTCAAATGAAGCAGAAGCTTCAGGCACTGTTGACTACAGGAAATCCCATGTCCTCTCTCAGCAAGTTCAGGTTTTCTCATATCCTAAATTCCCAATAGAAAACCTCATTTCCCACAGCTCTATTGCCTTCATAAGTTCAGGATGCTGTTCCCAATAGATAATAAACTACAAATTGTGTTCTTAGTGTCTGTGGCCTCAGATGTTTGGAGGCTGAGACAGGAGGATTACATAAGCCCAGGGCAAGATAACAATCGCCACATCTCAGAAACAAAACATAAGCCATAACCTCAGTAAGTTACAAAGGTTTTGTAGATTGAGAAATCCAGGGTCTAGATGCCCACAGATTTGCTGTGGGGAGAAACGGGTCTCTGGCTAGCGGTCTCAAGGATTACATCTTGTACTCTCTCCTGAAAAAATATGTAAACAATGGCATTCCAAGGACAACATTAGGACCCTGCTGACTTGAACTGGGGCAGGGAAGCTTTTCCTGTTAACAAGTGTGTTTCCATTCTATATATAGAACATTTATTGATGTCCCTACTGCTAGCTTGCCTCTGCTTTTCAGTTCTGCATATACACACTAAACTTCCAACAGGGAGTCAGAATATGTTTTAGACTTTTAATAATTATCTCATTTTAGTAGCTTCAGTGTGGATTGTTTTTATGGGGCTAGGGATTGATTTTAGGCCTTGTGCCTATTAGGCAAGTGCACTACCAGTGAACTATTCCCTCAGACTACTGCGGATTGTTTAAATGCTGTCAATCTCTTTTAGGTGTATGGTTTAGTAAGTCTGAGAAAATTCTCAAGGCATGAAACTGCCATCACATCAGATTTAGAACAGGCCTTACTACCCACCAAAGGCTTTCTTCAGGCCCCTTTGCTGTCTTTCACTACTTTTGACCCTGTTTCAATATAACCAAGACATTACTTTTTCATGCTATATTGGGGCTTGTCGCCAATTCAATGTAAGTAGAATGTTTTGTGACTCTGTCACTTTACATAACTTTTTGTCTCCTTTTAGAGTAGAATGTCATCCAAGTGTGCACACAACACATTCTGTCCCCTTACCCAATCTATACACAACTATTTCATTTGCTTATTTACTCTTCTTTTGGGAGACAAACTCTCTAGGTAATCCAGATGGGCCTTGAAGTCATGATCTCACTGCCATGGCTTCCTGAATGGTTGGATTATAGATATGGGTCTCCCATCACAGGTTTGGGTTTTAATAAAGCTGTATAGATATTCTCACACATGATTTCATATGATGACATGTATTCAAATTTTGGATTTATAAGCTAGAGCAGAATAGCTAAGTTATGAGACATGTGTTAAACATTTAAAGAAGTTTTCAGGCTATGGATATATGCCCAGGAGTGACATAGCTGGATCTTGAGGGAGATCAATCCCCGCCTTCCCCAGGAACTGCCACACTGATTTCCATATGGGCTGTACAAGTTTACATTCCCACCAGCAATGGAGGAGAGTTCCTCTTACTCCACATCCTTGCCAACATAAGCTGTCACTTGCTTTGTTAATCTTAGCCATTCTGACTGGTGTAAGGTGAAATCTCAAAGTAGTTGTGATTTGCATTTTCCTGATGACTAAGTATGTTAAACATTTCTTTAAGTGTTTCTCAGACATTTTAGTTTCCTCTATTGAGAATTCTCTGTTTAGATCTGTACCCTATTTTTAATTGGATTATTTGGTTTTTTGATACCTAGTTTCTTGGGTTCTTTATATATTTTAGATATTAACCCTCTTTTAGATGTATAGTTGGTAAAATTTGATCCCATTCTATTGACTGCCTCTTTGTCTGACTGGCAGTGTCCTTTGCTGTGTAGAAACTTCTCAGTTTCATGAGGCCCCATTTATTACTTGCTGATCTTAGTGCCTGTGCTAAAGGTGTTCTGTCAGAAAATTTTTTCCTCTGCCAATTAGTTCAAGACTATTCCCCACTTTCCCTTCTATCAGGTTCAGTGTTTCTGGTTTTAGGTTGAGATCTCTGATGCATTGGGAGTTGAGTTTTATTAAGTATGGATCTGTTTGCATTCTTCTACATGCAGCCCTCCAGTTTGACCAGCACCGTTTGCTGAAGATGCTGTCTTCTCTCCAGTGTGTGCTTCTGGCCTCTTTGTCAGAAATCGGGTGTCCATAGATGTGTGGACTTATATCTGGGTCTTCTATTTGAATCCATTGATCAATATGTCTGTTTTTGTGCCAATACCATGCTGTTTTTATTATTATAGCTTTGTGTAGCACAACTTGAAATTGGGAATGGTAAAACTTCAGCAATTCTTTTATTATTCAAGATGGTTTTAACTATCCTGGGGTTTTATGTTTATATGTATATAGAAATTGTGAAGTATTGTGTTGGAATTTTGGAGGTGGTTGCATTGATCTGTAGAATCCTATTCAGAGGATGGTCATTTTTACTATGACCATCTATTATACTATTATTATACATCTGTTATACTATTTTTACTATAACATTTTTACTGTTTTAGTCTTACTGATCCATGATCATGGGAGATCCTTCCATCTTCTGATATGTTCTTCAATTTTTTTCTTCAGTGACTTGAACTTTACATACAAACCTTTCACTTGCTTAGAGTTACCTCAAGTGATTTTATATTATTTGAGACATATTGTGAAAGATATTTCCCTGATTTCTGCTCAGTCCATTTGTCCTTTGTATGTAGGAGGGCAACTGAGTTTTGTGAGTTAATTTTGTATCCAGCTATTTTGCTGAAAATGTTTATCAACTATAGGAGTTTCCTAGTGGTATTTTCTGGATCATTTATGCATACTACCATATCATCTGAACATAAAGATACTTTGACTTCTTCCTTTCCAATTTGTATCCCTTTGATCTCTTTCAGTTGTCTTATTACTCTAGCTTAGAATTCCAATACTATATTGAATATATACAGAGAGAGTGGACAGCCTTGTCTTCTTTCTGATTTTAGTGGAATTGCTTTGAATTTCTCTCCATTTAGGTTGGTGTTGGCTATGGCTTTGCTGTAAATTGTCTTTATTGTATTGAGGTATGTCTCTAATCCCTTCAAGACTTTTATCATGAGGGAGTATTGGATTTTGTTAAAGGCATTTTCTGCATCTAATGAGATGATCATGTGGTTTTTGTCTTTCAGTTCATTTATATGGTGGATTACATTTATCAGTTTACCTATTTTGAACGATCCCTGCATCTCTAGGATGAAGCATACTTGATCATGGTGGATGACCTTTTTGATGTGTTCTTGGATTCAGTTTGCAGTATTTTATTGAGTATTTTTGCATCCATGTTTGTGACAAAAAAATGTGTTAGGATATCAAAGTAATTGTGACTTTGTAAAATGAATTGAAGAATGTTTCTTCTGTTTCTATTTTGTGAAATAATTTGAGAAGTATAGGCATTAACTCATCTTTGAAAGTCTGGTAGTATTCTACACTAAAACCACCTGGCCCTGGGATTCTTTTGGCTGGGAGACTTTTAATGAATGCTTCTAATTCACCTGGGATCATAGGTCTGTTTAAATTGTGTAACTGCTCTTGATTTGACTTTGGTAAGTGGTATGTATCAAAAAAATTATCCATTTCTTTTAGTTTATCCAGTTTGGTGTACTGCAGGTTTTTAAAGTATCTTCCTATGATTCTCCGGATTTCCTCAGTGTCTTTTGTTATATCCCTCTTTTCATTTCTAATTTTGTTAATGTGGATTCTCTCTAATGTGGATCTTCTCAGATATTTACTGAACATCTCACTCAAAGACAAAGGATATACTTTCTTCTCAGCACCTCATGACTTTCTCCAAAATTGACCAAATATTTAGACACAAACCAAGTCTCAAATAATATTTTTAAAAATTGAAATAACTAAATAAACTAAAAAAAATACTATGTAATATTATACTATGAAGTCATTTAAAATATCAGACTCACTCTTCTCTCAGTCAGAGTGCTGAGGCAGCCACATATGTATCAATCATCTTCTATTTAGTGTGTGGAGTATTTTCTCCTTTATTGTTTCAAGTTTCTTTACAAATACAATCATGTGGCATAAATTACAAAATTATGCAGCTATGTTTATAGGTTAAATATGAAGGCTCTTAATCTATTAAAAATAAGTACCAAATTTAAAAAAATTGAAATAACACCTTGAATCCTATCTGACTGCTATGGCTTAAAGCTGGATTTCAACAACAAACTCTTCTCCATCATCATCCACAAAAGGCCTCTGAATGATGGTGCATTGGGTGACAGGGCACATGGGGACCTTCCCCCAAGTCATGCTACACAGTAGCTCAAGATTAAGAAGACACACCAGATTGTCCATGTAACATAAATAAACTGTTTCCATAATTTTAAACTTGTGAATCTTCCATAGACCAGTCATTCATTAGGTTGGAGACAGAGACAGAGCACATTTTTTCCTAGTAGGGGCTGAAAACACAATATTCTCTGGAACACAGAGAGTGTTGGATGGAGACGCTGAATCTGTAGAATTCTTTACTGATTGGAGGAAGCAGGAGAAACCATTGCTGTACCATGCCAGTGGGAACACTGCAAACCACTAAAGAGAAAAGCCTTCTGTACTGGGCTGTGGGTGCACTAGACTTGGGGGCTGGACAGAAGGAGCGAAGGTTAGCCAGTCTTCACTTGTCCTTAAAGTCTGAGGTTGCTTACCACTTCAGCCAGGAATTCATACTGAGCTGTTTCAGAATCTTTACCCTGTACTCTTTGTGTATCCAGGCAGGGCTCTCTGGAATTCTGAAACTCCTGTTCATGGGCCAGTATCTCAGTTTTATCATAGGCTGTGAGAGCCCAGAAAGTCCCAGTGTTGGAAATAACAGGGCCTGAAAATGTTTGTCAGGTGGAAATAATTGTCTCTAAGTTTGATTGCAGTGGGAGCTTGCACTAGTGTGAGTACAGAATGGAAGAAGGATGAATAGGAGATGGACAAATAAAGAAACTACATGAAATTAAAGAGAGAAATATTATTTAAATGCTAGCATAGAACAAATGGACTTAACAGCTACCTACATAAAATTCCTTCCAAACACTACAGAATACACATTCTTTTCAGCCGTCCCTGGGACTGTCTATAAAATAGGTCATATATTAGGATACAAAACATATTTTGACAAATAAGGGAACATTAATAATTTCTCTTATTTTATTACAATGGAATAAAATTCCCTACCCACAACACACACAGTCTCATGGAGATTAAACAACACACTTTTGAATGATGAATGTGTCATTGAAGGAATCAAAACAGAAAGTTAAAATTTCAAGAATGAAATAAAATGAAAAGGAAACAAATGAAAGGCAAAAGACAGCAGACAAAATCCCAAGGGAGATATAGAAATACATGGGGTGGGCATTTGCAGGACTAAGTCCCTATGTATGAAATTCAAATGTCCATGCCCTTCCTCATCTGTGGTTCCTCCATCTGTGGGATCCTCTGCACAACTTGCTTAGAGATCCAGAATCTCCAGTGCAGCCTTGTTTTCCTGCTTACCAGTCCTTCACCCACGCTGGAACTATGACAAGAATGTTACCATGATTTGGGGTGAGGTTTGGGGTGAGGGTTACTGATATTCAGAATGACTTCAGGGTTCATGCTGTGCCTTCCAGGAGGGAGAACAACAAAAAAGCAAAATGATAGGTGGCTTTATCAGCCTGATGAGTACAGGCTCTCCTCAACTCTGCCTGGTCAGTGCAGGTCTCCTGTGACATTATCTTTCACTGCCCTATAGAGCTCCCACCTACACCTTTTTGGGTACAAATTCCTACCTGAGCGAGGCCCACAACTGCCTCCTGTTCAAAAACAAAGTACATCCCATAGCAGCACAAATTCAGGCCCAGGAGCTAGCTCAGCGGTTGTCAACCTGTCAGTGGCGACCACTTTGGGGGTATCAAACAACACTTTCACGTGGGTTGCATATGTCATATCCCACATATCAGATATTTGCATTACAGTTCATAACAGCAAAATTACATTCATGAAGGAGCAGCACAATAATTTCTAATTTTTTAAATTTTCTTGTTTTTACATCCTAACCAAAGCTTCCCCTCTCTCCCATCTTCTCAGTCCCCTATACATACACCATCCCCACCCCATCCACACCTTCTCCACTGTTTCTGTTTCTCTTCCACCAAGCTTGGATGAAGCAATCTGACAGGAGGAATGGGTCTCAAAAGCAGGAAAGAGAGTCAGAGACATCCCCTGTTCTCACTGCTAGGAGTCCCACATAAAGACCGAGTCAGACAACTGTATCATACGTGCAGAGAGCCTAGTTCAGTTCCATGAAAGTTCCTGGTTGTCAGCAACACAATAATTTTATGGTTTGGGGTCACCACAACTGTCTTAAAGGGTCACGGCATTAGGAAGGGTGAGAACCACTGAGCTAGCTGATCATGCCACTGGATCAACTTCCTGACTTCCTGAAGACTGTGGTCTGTGAGATTCTGCTTCTCCTCCTATGTGTTCAGTGTGAGACTCTGAAAGGGGAAGATGGGAACAGGGTCAGAGCTGTGTGTCACTACTGTCTGGCCTCTATGTCTAATCTAGTGGCTGGCTCTGTCCTCTGATCCTCAGGCAAGCTTTATTAAGATATACAATATATCACCACAATTTCCTTTCTCTGTGTGTGGCTGTGGTTAGACTGTGGCTGCTGACGCTGAGGACTCTTGGATACCAATGAAATTATTAACATCTTCATGATGTCATTGGGCTCTTATGACTGACCACTTTGGTCAGAGAATTACACAGGTGCCCCCAAAAGACTCTGGAAACTATCCTGACCCAAAACAGAACTAGAACTCTCCAGCCTCACATCACACTACTGACATGAGAGGCCCAGTTTCCCTTCCCAATGTACAACTTGGCTCCTAGGGCAAAGAGCATGTAGTCTGAACCTGCAACATAGCCTTCAGGCCCTTATCAGAAGCTGAGCCAAGAGAATACCATGACAAGAAGTTTGTGCAAACCTTGATGCCTCTTATCCTCCAACAACTACTGTCAACTCTGGCAAATCCCTGCCACATCCCCCTAGTTAGAGCTACTTTAAGGAAGCCACATTTCCCACAGCCTGAGTCCCTTGACTGCAGATTCCTGGACTCTAATGGTCACTCAACATTATAGGCAAGAAGCTGTAACGTGCTCATTCATGGCTGCTCTTCTGAACAGTCTTGGTTCAGGTACCTGGATTCTGAACCACAGACAACTATAAGAAAACACTGAACTGTATCACATTCCTTTCTATGGCACCCAGAGCTGGCTCATCCACAGGGACATCAAGGTCAGTGTCTTACACACACTCCCCAGGATTACTTAAGAAGATAGGTGTGAACAGGGTGTGATGGAACATGCCTGATAATCCAGCACTCTTGTTGAGGCAAAGGAAATAGGAGGCTCTCCAACTGAAGTCTGCCAATCTGGCAAGAACTTGTTCATACAATGAAATTCTGAGGATGTTCAGCCAATGAAGGGTTGCTCAGGCACNTAGACTCAGGAGACTCCATCCCTTCCTCAGCATCTCTAGGTGAGTGATGGATACTGGAGAGGGAAGAGACATTTCCTAAGTGATATAGCTACCAGTAAACCACCCATACTCCTGTAAATAAACCCTCAAGCAATTAGTTACTCTAACCAAACTTATTGGATGATCAATAACAGTTAAAAAGACAATAAAGTAGAAGAGGGACTAGTTGAGAGCAGAAAGGANAAGGGGACAAGTGAGAGTAATAGAGGAATGAACATGGGCAAAAACCTCATTCACATGTATGACAATGTCATCATAAAAACCATTATTATGTATCATTAGTATATACTGACAGAAAACTTATGAGAAAAATGAACTCCAACACAATAATGTTGNCTGTGAAGATTANCNACATCNAGGNANCATTCCTTTTGTAGAGAGATGTTTTAAAGGGGAGTATTAAAAGAGCTCTCATGCTGCAGGCCTAAGCATGCTCAGCTTTCTTCCTGTGCCAGGTGTAATGCTACAAGGCTCTGGGAACCTCACAAGGAAGACAGTGAACCTTGTTTACAGTACCACATCCCTGGTGGACTTCTATCCAGGGCACATCAGTGACCGCANATGATCCCTTTCACTAATAAAGAATAGGTAAGTTTCTTAGCATGTNACTCCAGAAGGCTCCAAAGTCAGATATATGGCTACTGTAANGGGGAGGCTCTCTTGAGAAGACAACACCCATGCNTGANTGTGTCTTNTCCTCTCCTTGGGTGNCTCTNNTTAANCCTGTNNTGCAAACATGCAAACATCTGTTCTTTCAATTGCCAACTCTCAAAGAAGTAGACTGCTAAGGAGAGGAGCCCATTGGATCTGTTGAGCTGTGTAAAAACCACATATAGATCTCTAAAGTTGCAGCTCTCCTGAGTCATCACTCAAGCTGGGGTGGCCTTTGAGTTATTCATGCTACTGTAAGCAACTTCTCACCAAGACACCACACCATGATAAACTCATTGGTCACCCAAGAAATAAAAACAAATGCCAGCTCTGCTTTATAAAAATAAACAAAAGCAAAAAGAGGATAAATGTGTGCATATATATTTGGTTTTCACATAGTGGTTNCAATCTGACCTCTTCTTGGTTTGGGTGTTTCCACTCTCAGGCTGAAAGACATCATCCCACTAAATGCCAATTCAGGGAAAGCTGCTCTTGAAGGATAAAACATCGTAATTGTTTCAGGATNGAAGCAGGACCATTTCATCAAGTTGTGTCTGTAGCTGTAACAGTGTCAGCCATCAGTTGTGGACACAGTGAGCTTCATAGACAGAGAATTCATATGGCAAGGCATCCCATGTAAGCATCAAGTCACTGAGGACAGGGGCTGAGCTTTTGACCTTGGAAAGATGTAGGCAAAACCCTCTGATGCCTGTACATGCTGCTTCTCTGGCCTCACTCACATTAGTTGGCACAAAAGACACTGATTCATGTGGATCAAATAGGGGAAGGCATCTCACAAACACCAGGTTGATTTGAAGCTTAGGTCTGCCAGATTCTACAGCGTCAAAACATGATGCTCTATGAGGCAAGGTGCCAAGGAAATGGAAGCTTGCAGAGACGACAAACCCAGAAGGGCAAGAAGGGCTTCACTAGACACCTCCCTGTACTTCTGGGCATGGAAAGAAAAGGGACTACATAAAGGCATGCATAGCATCCAAGGCTCCCACTCTGAGACAGAGAAGAGTTAGCATATTAATGATGTCCATCATCCACCCTCACTCCAATCAGAACTTGCACAGCCTAGGTTTATTAGGAAAATTAGATGAAAATGGTGATTCTTGCATGTTCTACCCTGGACACCAAGGAATAGACAAGGACACAGCACAGTCTGACTGAGGTGCTGGGACTGGGAAGAGCAGTCACATCTTCTGAGTGCAGGAGGATGGCTGCCTGATACTTCCACTGCAGTTTGAAGGCATTATTGAGCTCCTCCTGCAAACACCCATCTGTGTGTTTCAGGGGCTCACAGGACAGTTTAGAATTTCAATAGCTATATTATTTCTNTAGAGTTTCATTATTAAACAAACTGTATGTAATCAAATCTATCCATCTAGCTGCATACCTTGGCCATTTTGANCAAATGCAATGAGACTTTGTAACCATCTCCACTTCAAGTGTGAGGATGTTTCTGTCACTCAACACAGTTCCATCTCACTCCTTTACATTGACTATAGTCCTGAGCCATGGTTCCTGTCAACCAACTAACTGTTTTCTGGTGCTGAAGTTTGGAAGAGAACCATAATTAAGAAATTTTAAACCCCTTGTACACTATCATAGGAATGGAATTATTTGTCTGAGGCACAAGGATGCTTGACGTATCTCACAGATTCTTCCACTGTGACATCAGGTAGAGCAGGGAGATTCTGATGTCCATTCTCATCTCCATCTTCCATGAGATTGTCTGCACAGTGAGTGCCCTCTCACCCTATCCTGACCTGTTGACTCTCTGTTCATCTTGTGAGCTCCTGGCTCTGGCTGCAGTATGAGGATAAGAAGGACCATAGAGGTGCCTGAAGAAGTGACATGTTCCAGGGAACTGAGGAGGGCCTCAGTGGACATAATCATACCCCTCTGCCTCACACAGGTTGAGCATTCTCCTTGGCCAGCAAATTGTACCTAATGGTCCCCATTGTCTTTAGAACCATGTGAGGAGGTGGGATGGCTCCTATGACTGTCACTTTTCAACATGGGGATGTGAGAGCAATTTCATACTGGCCACAATATATACAGTGTGCACTATGAGATTTGCAGAGTACACACACTCAGTTGGGGATGTTGAAAAACTTCTTCTCTCATACTAGAAGAATGAGCCAGTCGATCCCTACATAATTCATGTACAGTTGATGTCCATTATGTCTGGATGTGAACACATGGACTCACATTTCTGATGCCTACCCTGCAAGAGGCATATTTTCAGGTGTGGGAAGCATCTCCAGGAAGGATGGGATCAGGTGCGCACTGTTTTACAGATCCAAAGCTACTGTGGGGTTCAAGTTCAAGTCCTTCCACCCCAGCCTGTGTTCCCTCCTCCTGTACTCACCCCAAGTGAGCGTAGTACCAAGCATAGAGATAGATGGGAATACCTTATATTATTTATCCATCTATCTATCATTTATTTATTTATTTATTTATTTATTTATTTATTTATTCATTTATTTTTTCCGGACTTCATGTTTATTGATTTCCATTTGATCACTCTAGAGAGGAATCAATATGGCATGCGTTTCAGCATCACCCACTCTCCCAGATGTCAAGAGCTTCCAAGCACATACAGTAAGGTATAGTGACTTTATCTTCAGAGGGGACACCACTGCAGGTATGAACTNGAGGGAGTGGTAAGAACAAGGCCCCTGCTACANTGNCCANGTAATGGGGCAATGGTCACTTTCCCAACCCAGAGTGAGGCAAGTTGAATCCACAGATTGTGACAAAGAATTTTGTTTTCTCTGCCAGAAGACAATGGTCCAAGACAAGAGTTCATTGCATCAGCCCACTCCCCTCCCTGAAGGTCACAGATCATCACCACCCTGGCTGGCAAAGAAGAATTTAACCAGAGCAGATCATGCAGGGACCAAGGCTGGAGCAGCTGGCCAGGGCAGCCCCACTGGCATTCCATCTCCTGCACAGCCTAGTGCC
>LZPO01087487.1:65662-88872 GCA_001675575.1 Neotoma lepida | reverse complement strand
GAAACAAGTCTCTAAATCAACATGATCACATATATAAAGACACAGAGACTGAGGCAGTATGCTAAGGTCCTGCACAGGTATACACTATATTGGTGTCCTAGAGCTGAAAGGAGAAGTGGACACAAGCCCCNATGCCTAACACAGAAGCTATCTCCAATTCATAGCCACTTACAAATGAAAAATTATTTTTCTCCAAGAGAGTCTCACTGAGGAAACAAGCTACGTTTAAGGGTGGATCCCAGGTCCAGCAGTAGCTGGCCAACACAAAATGTGCTCAACAGCATCTTTGAAGGTTCTGTGTCTCACAATGTTAAATCAGAGTATTTTTTTATTTGTTTGTTTGTTTGTTTTCTACCTTACAGGCCCTCTCTATATATTATAACTTACAGTTTTGGGTTTTTATAGGAATCCTTAGTGTGCAAATGTGTCTCTGAATCTATAAGCATTTCTTGTGCTTTTTCTTTGGCTCTTTTTCTTGTTTGGTTGTGTAGGCATATTACAATTTATTTGTTTTTAATTTATGTTATTTTATTATTATTCCTTAGATGCCTATTTATTTTATAACAAGAGATAGAAAAGGTGTGATCTGGATGGTAGGGATGGCTAGGGGAAACAGGGAGAAGTAGGGGGAAGGAAAACTGTAATTGGAATATATGGCATGAAAAACAATCCATTTTTTTTTCTTTTGGGTTTTTCAAGGCAATATTTCTCTGTATAACCCTGGCTGTCCTAGAACTCACTTTGTAAACCATGTTGCCCTCTAACCTGCCTCTGCCTCCTGAGTGTTGGGATTAAAGGTGTGCACCACAATGCCCAACTTGGAAAAAAATTCTATTAAAAAAAAGACAAATATGTAGTGGTGTATGGAAGAGATTATTTTTTTTAATCATAGATTCTCACTGGTCCATTCTTGAACACTTGATCCTTCTCCCTCAGCTTCCTGAGTGCTTCAATCATATACACAGTTGAGAGGTGCATACTCAGTGTCAATAATTTTGGTAAAGAACAAATANTTTAAATGAATTAGTAGTGAATATGAAGTTTGATAGTATGTATTAAATTTTACTTTTTTATGAGGTTTTTAGCAATATGCTATAGGTGTATATCTTAAATTTACCACAAGAACTTCAGTTCATTAATAATAACTTGACAACCAGATTTAATTCTATTGANAATAAATATGAATANTTAATGGANAAAATAACTCTTCAGAGCAATCTTAATGCCATTCAGATAATTTCTAAGGAGAAAAAATCATCACTAATTGATAGAATAAAGTCTTTGGAATCACATGTTTCTGATGAACATAAAAAATTGTATGATTCCATGAAATCTCTAGAATCCTTTACAACAGAGGAGGTTCACACAGTGCAACAGGCAGTAGTTAATTGATTTAAAGCACTGGAGGAATCTCTCAGTAAGGATAATAAAGGAACTAATAAACAGAAGGGCAGAGCCATACAAGTAATAATATCACCAAGTAGCTCTTACAAAATGACTTATCCTGTCACCATCTGTGAGAAGCCAACAGATGATACACATTCTGAAGAATCTACAGAATATCTCTGGCAACTTATTCATATGAGAGATTTAAAAATATTAAAGAAGTGGTAGTCAGCTATGGAATACATTCAACATATGTAAAACAGATGTTAAAACGTGGTCTTCTAGAAGTAGAATCATACCAGATGACAGCAATCAGTTAATTTCATCTGTATTAGAGTATAGCCAGCAGTTACAATGGAAAAGCTGGTTTAGAGAAGAGGCTAAGGCCCTTGAAGAGCAAGGTAAAATCAGAGGTTGTGAGATCTCCAAAGATCAAATTCTTGGTGAGGGCTGTTTCACTGATTTAAATGTACAAACTACTTTGGATGAGCATACATTATCCCTATGCCATACAGCAGCTTTAAATGCTTGGAAAAAAAAATCCAGAACCAGGGAAACCAACTGAGCTATTATACGAAGGTTTTCCAAAGATCAAAAGAACCGTTTACTGATTTTTTTACAAAGGCCATTAACAATTGTAAACAAGACAATGTCAGACCCACAATTAAGACAAGTATTAACTCAACCTTTGGCTTTTGATAATGCTAACACAGNATACAAAAGAATACTTACACTTTTAAAGGTCAGGTCACCACCTTTGGAAGAATGGATTCAACATATAAACAGTGTTGAGTCTCTTAACGATGGTAATGAGGCTTGGATAGGAGAGGCAATTTCCAAAGGTGAAAGGAGGCATCAAGGTAACAAATGTTTTAACTGTGGTACATAAGGTCATATAAGAAGAAATTGTACACAGGGTACTCCTAGAAACAATGCTTCTGATAGAAACAACCCAAACAGAAGCCCCTCAACATTCTGGATTATGCAGAAGGTGTAGCAAATGCTGACATTGGACCAATGAATGCAGATCAACAAAAGACATATGAGACAACACTTTACCAGCAGAAATGACTCTGGGGCCTCTCATGTGCCCAAATCGAATGTGGTCCAAACATTTCCAATCACTGTAGAGGAAGTTCCTCCCCAGGACAATTAAATAACCCAATGCCTAATGTAAAGAATGGTATTGCACTGGATGACAGAAGAACTTTAATAGCTGTATCAAAAAATCTAAAAAACACCATAAAACAAATATTTTGGCAGACTTCCATAAATGAACAAAGACTAAAGCTTAATGTGTGAATTAATAGCATTGTCCTTGAAGGATTAGTGGACAAGGGTCCAGATGTGACTATAATTACACCAAAATCATGGCATCCAAATTGACCCNTTCAAGAGGTAGATGTCCAATTTCTAGGGATTGGAACCCTATCTCAGGTAAAACAAANTTNGAGATGGNTTGAATGCATAGGGCCAGAAGAACAAAGAGGAAGGCTGAAGCCATATGTGGCAANTGTAGNAGTGAATCNTTGGGGNTNAGATNTGTTACAGCAATGGAATACCCAGATTAAAATTCCTCCAATCTCAGGAGTAGAATATAGACCAATTCATTTTCCTGGGAATAATATTGTAAGATGCTACAAAAAACAGCCACCAACCATTCAGGCTGTACATAAACAGAGCACAACTGCCATTGAACTCTCAGAAGAACAGNCCTATCTTTAAAATGGCTAATGGATAAGCCTGTCTGGGTTAGACAATGGCCTATGACACAAGAGAAACTACAAGCTTTAGAACAGTTGGTTCAAGAGCAGTTAAATGTTCAACACATTGAAGAATCTACCAGCCCTTGGAATTCTCCTGTATTTGTTATTAAAAAGAAATCTGAAAAATGAAGAACGCTGACAGATCTGAGAGCTATTATTAAAGTAATTCANCCTATGGGCTTCTTACAGANTGGGATGCCCTTGCAGTTTCTCTTACCTAAAGGATGGCCTATTATAGTTATTGACTTAAAAGACTGTTTCTTTATCATACCTCTACAAGAAGAAGAAAGAGAAAAATTTGCCTTCACAGTANCTACTTAAAATACTTCCCAGCCAGTCAAAAGATATCAATGGAAGGTCCTCCCANAGAGAATGTTAAATAGCCCTACCCTGTGCCAATATTTTGTGCAAAAACCGTTGGAAATAATTCATAAAAAATTTCTACAATCTATAATCTACCATTATATGGATGATATCTTATTAGCTGATCCAAAGTTAGGTGCCCTAGAAAACAT
Source organism: Neotoma lepida (assembly GCA_001675575.1). Classification (NCBI taxonomy): domain Eukaryota; kingdom Metazoa; phylum Chordata; class Mammalia; order Rodentia; family Cricetidae; genus Neotoma; species Neotoma lepida. Next base: position 85,205 of record LZPO01087487.1, on the reverse strand, counting down.
GTTTGAAGAAGTAAAGAAAGTTTTGACTCGCTGGGGATTAAAAATTGCTCCCGAAGCCNGGCGGTGGTGGCGCACGCCTTTAATCCCAGCACTCGGGAGGCAGAGGCAGGCGGATCTCTGTGAGTTNNAGGCCAGCCTGGGCTACTGAGTGAGTTCCAGGAAAGGCGCAAAGCTACACAGAGAAACCCTGTCTCGAAAAACCAAAAAAAAAAAAAAAAAAAAAAGTCCTGAAAAAACACAAAGAGGAATTCTATTAATTACTTAGGATATAATATAGATCTACAAAAATTAGACCTCAGAAGATACAACTCATGAGAGATGGATTGTGGATTCTTAATGATTTTCAAAAACTGTTAGGAAGCATTTCCAAATTACAGACAATTATTGGAATACCTAAAGATGAACTAGTAAATTTGGCCAATATCCTAAAAGGGTCACGGACTTAAATAGTCCAAGAGAATTATCAGCTGAAGCTGAGAAGTAATTGGCTCTGGTAGAAAAGAAAATATGAGAGGCACATGTGGATCATGTGAATCCAGAACTTAATTGCATTCTGGTCANACTCCTCTCCAGACACTCCTNCACAGGGATTTTGATGCAGAGGGAAGATATTATATTGGAATGGATATTTCTACCATGTAAACTGAGTAAAAAGTTAAAGGCTTATGTAGAAAAGATCTCTGATTTGATTCTAAAAGGAAAATTAAGACTTCATCAGTTGACAGGAATAGACCCAGCAGAAATTGTAATACCTTTAACTAATGAGGAAATTTCCTCTTTATGGAAAGATAATGAATACTGGCAAAGAGCATGCAGTAACTTTTTGGGAGAGATTAACAATTGGTATCCCAAAAGCGAGAGAATAGAATTCATAAAAAGAACTGAATGGGTTCTTCGTCACATTGTAAGGCAAAAGCCAATCTCTGGAGTCCCCACATATTTAAGTAAAGTGGTTCAAAGCTCCTACAATTCTGTACAAAAGTCAAAACTATATGCCATTCTTAAGGTACTAATGGACTTCACAGAACCTCTTAATATAGTTACTGACTCTCAATATGTAAAGAGAGTTGTTTTACATATTGAAACTACTGCATTTATTCCTGCTAATATAGAATTAACTTCACTATTTATACAATTACAGGAAATCATCAGAAATAGGGAACATCCTATATGTATAAGACACATCAGATCCCATACAAGTCTGCTAGGTCCTCTAGCACAAGGTAAAGATGAGATTGATCAGTTATCAATGGGTGATGTGCTAGAAGCCTCAGAATTTCATAAGAAACACCATGTAAATAGCAAAGGTTTGAAAAAGGACTTTTCCATCACTTGGCCAAGGAAATTGTAAAAACATGTCCTACTTGTTCCTTCTATAACCAAACTCCATTACCTGCAGGAAGTAATCCTAAAGGAATACAAAGAAATGAAATTTGGCAGATGGATGTGTTTTATTTTGCAGAATTTGGAAGATAAAAATATGTGCACCATACCATTGACACCTATTCTGGATTTCAATGGGCAACTGCTATGAATTCTGAAAAGGCCAATTCTGTGATTACACATCTATTAGAAGTAATGGNCATCATGGGAACACCTGTNCAAATTAAGACTAACAATGCTCCAGCATATGTCTCAAATAAATGAGACAGTTTTTTGCTTATTGTAATAAGCATGTAATAAGCACAATATAAAGCCTGTTACAGGTATACCACACAATCCCACAGGCAAGGCAGTCCTAGAAAGATCCAATCAAATTTTAAAGGGTATGCTACATAAACAGAAACAGGTAACAATGACTCCTAGAAATAGATTACATAATGCTTTATTAACCTTGAATTTTCTCAATGCTGATGAGAAAGGAACAACAGCTGGAGAGAGACATTGGACAACAGAAAAAGCTCCTGAACTAAACTAACCAGTTTACTTCAAAGATGTGTTGACCTTGTAATGGAAACCAGGATACATCCTACATTGGGGAAAGGGTTTTGCTTTTGCTTTTGCAGAAGAGGAAAAGCTATGGATACCAACAAAATTAATAAAAATTGGCTTCAGTAAGAGAAACCCCTTTATGAGGAGAAGTAATAGCTCATCNACCAATGTGACAACTCTACNAGTTGTAAGAAAAACTCAACAAAGAAGGGTCAGAGCAGGGTTCTGTTTTTTGTCTTTACAGGATAATAGTAATACCCATCTTCAGAAAAATCATAAGGCCTTGGACACCTAGAAATCTACTACATAAAGGAAGGACCTATTGGTACCAATATACTCTAACTTCTATATCTCTTTAACGTTAGAATAGTTGTGGTCCTGATTCAATTATAAATCAAGCTGGCTTTGGAGTTGGAATGTGGTTCTTCTCTCCTTCTCTAAACCCAAGCATATTGCTTAAAAAAATTAGGAGATTCTGTCTCATATTGGAAGAGCCAACTGATGTGAGACAGAAGAAAACAAATAATCTAGGGACCATTGTTGTCAAGATTCTATTTTTTTCCATGCTGTCCTTGCTTTCTGAGAATCCCTTCTTGATCCAGCGTAAGTCCAAACTTTCCATTTTGATATTAATAATGTTTTAATTATTAATTAATTAATAATGTCAAGTTTTCCACAGTGAAAATAAGTCTTTCCAATAGCAATCTCTGAAATCTCCAGAAGGAAGATGGGGCTCCACAACAACAATTCTACTTGGTCCAGAAAGATGCCATTGTACCTAAGAACATTACTCAATGATCAGCTTTGGACTGAAAACTCTTCAGGACAGTTCTAAAGTGAGATGGTCCATCATATTACACCTCTAGCCAGAATCTCAAACAATCTTATCCACTACTCTGAGACTGGCTGCAGACTCTACAGCTAGCCCTGTTGAGATCTAACTATCTAAGCTTTCTTACAGGTCTCCACAGAGATACTGTCGCTCCCTAAACAGCAGGAAGCAATTCTAAGAAAATGATGCCCCCTCTCTCAAAGGTTTCATTTTTCTCAGGGTTATGGATGGATGGTTATAGGGTTGGGGTGGAACAATAAAATTTAGACTCAATATTCTCCTTTAGAAAAGAAAAAGGAGAATGGATAGGTATAGTATATTAAGGTAGATTATTGTATCTACTAGTAAACTGATTTATCAAACTATCAGTCTTGGATAATTTGCACTGATATGGATTCTTATATATTGATACAAATGTAAACTATTCTTATATTCCTATTAAGATAATTTCTATATTCATACAAATACAAAACTATATTTGTTGTATTGTACATATATTTCTACTCCTGTTTGAAATATTTTGTATATTGGTACAAATATAATATTTATTATACTGCATGTATGTTCTACCTCTGTTTAGGATATTTTGCATATTGATACACATTAAGGATATTGTTGTCATATTGCATATTGCACTATACATTTCTACCTCTGTTTAAGATATTTTGTATATTGTCATAATTTTGGGGTCCTTGTTCTTATATGATACAGACTGTTTATCTGCTTACAGACTGTTTATCTTGTTAATATGAAGCCTTAGTCCTTAGGTTACTTAGATAGATAAGACATACAGAACTATAGTCACCCATGCTTTTCATTTCTATAGTTATGTTAGTTAGGTTCTCCAGGTTTACAGAAACATATGTCAGATGGATAGGTAATNTTCAAACACTTCATAGACTTAGAGAATATGGCATTTAAATGTTTTGATAACTGAGAATTCTGTTGACATGAGACACGATTGCTCCTGGCAGAACCAAGGGAATGCTGGGCTTCTAGATATTTCCGTTTGAAAGTTTGTCTTCTTCTTGGCACAAAATGGCCTGCTGGGCAAAGGACTGCCCTTGTCTCAACTGCTGACAATGTGAATGCTGTCCTTTCTGGAAGAGCAGGACACAAGGAAAAGTGACTACTGAACTCTGCCAAGACAGANNAAAATGGCCTTTCAAAATTCCTGCTNCTGAAAATGGTCTGTCAGATATTCTAAGCCTGTAGCCAAATTGGATNCCCCAACAATCCTGAGAAACTTCAGGTGACTGTCCAGGCTGCCAGCTGTCTCTGTCTATTCTTGCAAGAATTTCAGAAATTGCTTGCTTGCATTTTTCATTTTCTCAGGTATTATTATTTCCCTTCTCAGGTCTTTGATGGAGTTGAAGACTAGATTGTTACAGTTATAATCTTCTCATATCTTCAATAGAACATATTAGTACTAGAGTTAGAATCTTCAAGATAGGACAGCTATTGGAGTAATCTCAGTAATTTGCCATTTACCTATGTTCTGGACATTTCTGGACATTTAGTATGTCTTTCTTGTTTGATGTTATTCTTGTTGGTTGTAGTACCATTTTTACTTATGTTATTACCATTTGTTCTTCCTAGACAATACTTGATAATCATTCTTATTGTATATAGTTTGCATTAAGCTTAGAACCATATTTAGACAAAAAGGAGAAATGTAGTGGTATTTGCTTTGCCCATGACCTTGGGCTATAGAGCCCAAAGGAGGCAGTGCTTCTTGCTGTTGCATGTGACCTCTTATATGGAAAGAGGGAAGGGTCATATGCTCCTTCTCCCTGCTCCTGCCTGCAAGGTGGATTCACACTTGGTCAGATCAAAGGAAGACTTCAGCTGTCTACCCTGTTCTGTATTCTTGAGTGTATTTACTCAATTTATATCTTAATAAATCCCTCTTACCAATTAAATAGACTCATGTGCATTGATCTTAATAGAGAAGTAGCTGAGAATTCTATATCTGGATCAACAGAAAGTAGAAAGAGAGAGACACTGGGCCTAGAATGGGCTTTTGAAACCTCAAAGCCAACAAGCCACACCTCCCAATCCTTCTAATCCTTTTAAAGAGCTCTATTCTCTAATGAATAAACACTCAAATATATGAGCCTATGTGGTGGTTGCAGGGCATTTTTATTCAAACCACCANATTAACCAAACTAACTTCATATGACTTGCATTTGGCTTCATGATANCTGCAAGAATGATTCTTTCTTAGTCACATAGAAGCAGAGCTACTTGCCACTGGTATTCTATTTCTCTTTCACTGTGTGTCTGGTGTCATTTTGGTGTCTACTGGGAAGACACTGCATATCACATGCGGCATCCCTTATGTACTGGACAACATGACTAAGAGTCCAGAGTCTGAGTAGTTGCGTAAGTGTAAAACTATGTTGACCATCCCAGATGCTGTAAGACAAATTTCTAAGTGGTCTTGTTAANTAAAAACATGGAGCCAGAAATAGGGTGAAAATCTGACAGAGATCAGAGGAATTAGGAACAGCTACCAGCCTCACCTCACCAACACCGCTGCTTCCAAGGGAGTGTGTGACTTCCTGTCCTACCCAGGTTTTTANATCTTTCTATGCTGCTAACTCATTTCCTCTCTCCACCAAGCTACATCATTTCCTGTCTGTCTGCACAGACCTCCAGAACTCTATGGTTAATGCTGGGGTTAAAGGTGTGTGTTACCACGCTTGACTCTGTTCCCAGTGTGACCTTCAACTCACAGAGATCCAGAACAGACAGAACCCTTCCTTCTAAGTGATAGGACTAAGGGCATGTGCTAACATTGCATGCCTTATACTTTGTTGTAATAATTGTCATGAGGGAAAAAGTTGTCACAATTTTTCCAAAGTTGTACAGTGCTTAAATGTGTAAAAAATAAACTGCTGAGGTCAGACTCCAGAAGTTTGAACCAGCACCTGCTAACTAAGTCATGCTAAACCAGACTTCCTTTTTGCCTCACCTGGATTGTTTCTCTGCCAGCCATAGTGTTTGCAGGGTCTCCCACATAAAACATGCCTGAGGAAATGGGACCAAGACCGATGATGTCTTAGTATTTCAGATCTCAATAAGAGATAATCTAAGGCTAACAAAGTCAGAAAATTCCTGGGAACCTAACATTTAAGGGGATCTTTCAAAAGTTCATGTAAATGCCAGAGCAAACTCTTAACTAAAAAAATTATTTTTTATTTATTTTGTGTATGTGTGGTGGTGTGTATGGTGTATGTATGCATGTGTGTGGTATGTGTGTATGTGTGATGTGTGTATGTGGTATGTATGGNGTGTGTATGAAGTGTGTGTAGTGGGTGTGTGTGTGGGGCAAGTGCCTTTGCCTGCTGAGCCATCTCACCCGGTTCACTCTTAGTTTTGATTGCATGCCTTTATTATTTTAATTAAAAGTAGTATCATTAGTCANAAAAATATTCAGCTATAAGTAGCTCAGTAAAGTTATTTAGAATTTTCTGGTGGCTTTAAACTGTATGACTTTATTTCATTATCAGCTGTTTATTTTCATTATAGCTATTACAGTTTCTAATTTTTGAAAATAGCCATTATTGAATCACACACTGAGACTATATCAATATAATAAAAATAAAGTTTTATGGAGGGAAATACATCTCTTGTCTTTCATGGCCCAAGACACAGGTTCTTCTTTCCTAAGGATATAGAATCATAGATGAGGTCCCAGTGAAGGGAAATGGAGCCTTAGCAACAGGATCCTACCTCCAAGGGACGCTTGTAGCGCCCCCCCCCAGATTTAGAGCAGAATAAAAAGGCAGACTATGAAGAACAAGTCCCAGGGAGGTCCAAACTACAAACACATTTATTGCACCTCTGTGTTAGTTTTGCTTTGATGTACCATGGATCCTGAAGTGTTTTCCTGTAAGCAGTCTGCTAGTCTGAGGCTGTTCTGCATAGCACGGTCTCAGTTAAATCTGTGGCAGCGCCAAGTACTCCTAGGAGACCTTGCCAGTGCTCCTTGTTACCAGCAGCAGGAAGTTCTCCTGGGAGAACTTGTCAGTGCTCCCTATTACCAGCAGCAGGAAGTTCTCCCTGTTAGCTGCACCAGGCACAAACCTCTGACATTTGTCCACTGTTTTGGACTGAGCTCTGACTTCAGGCCAAACAAATGGATCTCAATTCACTCATGCTGGAACCCTGCCCCACCATNCTGGGTTATTCTTGTACCCTGTGGAGGGGTCAGGAGATGGAGAAATGGTTGTCACATTTCCAGTTAGGGCAGTGTTAGCCCCTAAGAAGATCTCGCTGTGTTGACCATCACAGAAATAGGGACTTGTAAGAGCCAATGATTTTGTTTTAGGTGTTTTTCTCAATCCTTTCCTATCTGTAAAGCAGACCTCCTCACTTTGGCTGGTGGGAACACTGATTCCATTACACAGAATGAGTCTAGAATCACAAACGCAGATCGCCAATGAATTGCTTCACACCAAATATGTTGTGACTTTGTCTTTTGACACATCCTATTTAGTTTTAACTTGTCACTTTATCATCTTGCAGAGAACCCAACCTCTGATCTATTTTCTTTTACCACAGGCTTTGATCAAATTCTGGTTCCTGTGTCTATGTCACTTTCTATGCAGAAAACTACTGAGAAATGCTATAGCTAGACATGAAAGACCAGAAGTCTGAAGTTTTTAAATTCATATTTCAGTTGCCCTGGGGAGTCTAATCAAGCTGAGTTCCTTACTTTGATCACCCATTTTCCTTCAAGCCAAAAATCTAGACAGGCTGAGTTTAAACACAAGGGACATGTATGTCTAAGCCAGAAAGGCAATGGAAATGCCACCCATTGGCTGAAAAGCAGTGGGCTGGCCTCCTTGGGTTTAGCCCAAGTAAGAGGTATGGATAATACTGATCTAGAAGATAACAGGGATTAAAGTCTGGAGCTGGTTTCACTGTTTTTAAATGCAAAGGGGAGTTGGGAGTGTAGTCCAGTTTGTGGAGTGTTTAGTTAAAATGCAAGAAGCCCGAGAACAAGTCAATTCCCAGAACCAAGGAAAATCCAGGCATGGTTGAGCACCTGCTATCCCAGCACCAACAATGTGAAGGCAGGAAGATCAGAAGTTCAGGGTCCCCCTTGGCTACACAGTGGGTCCAATGCCAGTCCGGGCTACATGAGACCCTACTTCAAACAACAACAATGACAACAACAAGCAGCAAGGAAGGATTGGTTTGAGACAGGAAGCAAGGGTAATTTGGCATTTATATTCCAAAAGATAAAGGTGCATTTGTACTACATACTGTAAGAAGGAATCTGGACATCCACACCGCAAGCAGCTTGGTACATACTATTAATGTCCTTTCCATTCTGAGTTAACCTTTGACCTAGGCTGCATTTGCGGAGGGTGTGGGACCCTCATAGCACAGAAACTGTTAGAAGTGAAGGGACAGACACAAAATGTCCCACTATTGCCCTCAGCAGCCTGAGGAGTTCCCACAGAGGTTTATGGATCCCTATTCAGGCCAAACCCTGATTCATTATTTCAATATTGAAATAATAACAGGAATAGTCAGTTTATGAAGCAGAGTTGGAGATTTTATTAAAATATTTTAATATAGGCTTAAATGTGAGAGTTAAGAGAAAGAGACATTCTCAGAACAGTAAGACACACAGAAAGTATGAGTGTGGGCTTCTCAAAGAATAACTTGCAGCAATAAAGAGGCATTCAAGTGTGGGNGTGAGCTTCTCAGGGAAGAAAGCAATTCATCTTAGCATTAGCCATATATACCAGTTTGATGACTCTCAAGTTACATTTCATAATGTTGCTAGGAAACTCCAGTACCCCCTTCCCTTTTCTCATTTAATAAGTGTGATGGCTCTTGGAGATGCTTATACAGAATCATAATCAGATAAGGTGAAGCCATGAGTTGCTGGGTCTGCAGAGGGGGGTTAGTATAGGCCCTCTTCCCATAATGGGTTACAGGCAAGTGCTGTTGGATGGTCTTTCTGTATGCTGTGAATATGTGTGGCTATGATTGGTTAATAAAGAAGCTGCTCTGGTCTATGGCAAGTCAGGTTATAGCCAGGTAGGAAATCCAAGAGAGAGACAGGAAGAAGAAAGGCAGAGGCAGGAGAGATGCCAGCCCACAGCCCAAGGAGCAACATGCCAGCAGACTGGTAATGCCACAGCCATGTGGCAAAACATAGATTAATAGAAATGGGTTAACTTAAGATGATATTGNTAGCTAGCAAGAAACTTAAGCCATTGGCCATACAGTTTGTAATGAATATAAGCCTCTGAGTGATTATTTTATAAGCGGCTGTAGGACCACGGGGGTGGGTGGGACCNGCGAAACTTCCAGCTACAGGTGAGATTCCTGGAGACATGAAGCAGTTGGCAACTGTGCCTCAGGAATTCCTGCTGTGCAACTGGCAAAGGCATCAACTGGATTCCAGGGCCAGGAGGCTCCTTTTCCTTCCCATGTCCCCTAAATTTCCCTGTGAACTTTTGATCCCTTAAGGGTGCAAAGGCAGAAAGTCCATCTTCCTAAGAAGAAGCACCAGCAACACGGATCTCAGACACGAGGCTGACCACCTGACCAGAGATCAGCAACACTGAGTGGCTGGCCTAAACCAGTTCCTGTAAGTGTTCTAGATGGGCAAAGGGGAAAGGCAGATTTTTTTTTTTCTGGGATGATAATTCTTTTTTCCCAGATTGCCACCTCTCTGAATACTTTATGGATTAATGTTTGATTGATGTTTCTGCTTATTGGTGTTTGAGGTGACAGACAGCATAAACTCTGCCTTTCCAGCTACAGACTCTTCTTTTGTGTGTAGACAAAGCTCATTGGAAACAACCATGGCTAATCTGTATTGTCCTTATATATGAGATTGTGGAAAGCTATGGAATGAGCTGGAGTTGCTGTTTCTGAGAACAAATTATCCATACTCCAGTATTTCATGGGCTGGAATTCTGAATTGTACTTGTTACTTTGCTGGCAGGAATGTAGTAGAAAGTTTCTCCATCCTGCCTGGTGCCCACCAGGCCCTGCGTTCCTCAGGCCTGGCGGTCCTGCAGCCACTTANAAAATAATTATTCAGAGGCTTATATTAATTATAACTGCTTGGCCATTAGCTGAGGCTTATTACTGACTAGCTCTTACATTAAAATTAACACATTTCTATTAATCTATGTTTTGCCACATGTTCTGTGGCTTTACTGGTCTGCTGGCATAATCCTTTGGCTGGTGTCTCCCCACTCAGCTTTCATCTTCCCGGAATTCTCCTTGTCTGCTTATCCTACCTGGCTACTGGCCAATCAGCATTTTATTTATCAACCAATCAGAGCAACACACACTCACAGCATACAGAAAGACATCCCCATCACAGGAATAAGACATTCTGAAGAGACACATGTGTCCCTTCCTTTGACTATCAGACTATTGAGACAATGCAGCCAGTGGAATTAGAATTTCTACAAATTTCTCCTGTACTGGGAGAAGGAAAAGGCCTGGGGGGCGGGCAAGATGCCTGGCGGAGAAAGAGAGCTTGTCTCCCAGGAGGACATTCCACATAGGGCTGGTAACTTGTCAACCCACCTTGTTAGAGAGTCGGGAACCTAGACAGTGATGGTGATAGTGTGCCTTGAGCAGGACTTAGGGAGCAAAGTTAGATAGATCCCTGACAGCCAGACAGATCGGAAGAGTGGCCATAGCTAGGTAGCAAAATGTCAAACTTCTGGCTTCTTCCTCACCCTCTTGACCTGAGACAAAAGCCTGACAGATTAAAACAAAAGCCCGGCAGCCCTTTTCTCCTTCCACTTGGGCCTGTTTGTTGATGAACTGGCCTTATAAATTCAAGGCCTGATTAGGACATATTTACCCCCAAATAGAAGACCTATCACCTTCTCTTTGTCCAAACTGACAAATGCTAAATTAGGGAAGGAAGACTGCTCAAAGATTCTTAAATCCCCCAGGCCCCAAGGAGAGATTCAGTATCAGTCTCCAGGGCCCACCTCTGCTTTGCAGTCTTCTGTCTCTGTGTGTTCCCCTGCTTTAGTCTGTAATTAGCCAAAGACCCATTCATTGGCTAACTGTCTACTGCTGGCTGCAGGTCGGAGATTCCCCAGCTGCTGCCTCGCATACTCAGGATTTTCCTGCCTTTTAATTCCTTGGCTGGCAGAAAAAGAGAACCCATCAAGACCTCTGTAAGGTAACAGTACTCTTGGTACAGACCTCTTGCATCTATTTAAACCTAAACCTAATGTTTGTACACCAAATTGGATTTTTGAGGGTTCACCAGGCCTCTTGGTTTCTCCTCCCAAAGTACCCACATCGAATAAACCTTCTTATGATTTTCACTGTTACTCTTTCTCTTTAACTGGCCTATTCAGGCTGCATAGTTCAATTTGGCTTATTAGGGCCATTAGGCCCCAGGGTCTGACCCTAACAGCTCCCATAACATCACCAGGCTCTCAGTAGGATGCTCTCATGTACAACGCAGGAAATGTTAAACTAGTGCATCTATGGCAGAAGGGAAATGACCATCAACAAAGAAATAAAGTGAGAAGAGCTAATTCACTGAAATGAGCTTGCAACTCAAAAGTGCAAAGCGTGTGAAAATTGCCAGTTAGAGCTGCCTCATCCTTCTCTGTGCTTTGGAGTCCAGGTCTCCCAGAAAGGCCTGATGACTGTCCATGCAGAAGTGGAGGAAGGGCAGAGGTGGACACTCAGACACAGTTTTGCAGCCAACTTTTAGGTGTTGGTGGCTGAAATGAACCAAAGTCATGAGAATCCCAGACCCACAAGGGTCCACAACAGGATGTCTCCACAGGTGGAATACAAGATAAAGATCTAAAGGAAAAGGATCTTCATTCAGTTTCTCATCAGGATTCTGACCTGATAACAGTACATATGCCAAAAGAGTACCCGACAAGCTCAAAATTATATCCTGAATCCTCAGAAACCCAATGAATGTGAAATCAAGAATACAAATAATTTGCTGCTGTGGCATCTCTCTGTATGCTGTGAATATGTGTTTCTCTTATTGGTTGATAAATAAAGCTGCATTGGCCTATGGCAAAGCAGCTTAGAGGCGGGTGGAAAATCCAAGCAGATATATGGAGAGAAGAAAGAAGAGGAGGGAGAGACGCCAGCTGCTGCCAAAGGAGCAGCAAGATGCCAGCAGACCAGTAAGGCCATGTGGCAACTTATAGATTAGTAGAGATGGTGCAACTGTAAGAGTTGCCATGATCATGGTGTCTCTTCACAGCAATAGAAACCCTAACTAAGACAGAAGTTGGTACCAGGGACTGGGGTATTNCTGTGATAGGCCAGACCATATTTTTGTTTGGAGTAATATGGACTTTGGGAGTTTGGATTAGAAAGCAGTTGAACACTTTAANTGTTGCTTAATGGGCCATCCTAGTAGGAACATGAAAGATAGATAGTGTTGCTGAATGTGATTTGAACTGAGGGGGCCTGGCTTAAGAGGCTTCAGAGGAGAAGAATGTTAGTACGTGGTCTAGAGATTGTTCCTGAGACATTTTGTTGAAGCATGTGGCTGCTTTTTGCCTTTGTCTGAAAAGTCTGCCTGGGGCTAAAGTGCAGAGTTTTAGATTAATTCCTTTGGCAGAGGAAATCTCAAAACAGCTTAGTATAGACTCTGTCATGTAGTTATTAGTGTTAACTCTGATGAAGATTTATAATGAAAAGGAGCAAGCTGAGCAAGGAGTAATGACCTCAAGGCAAGATCCCACCTAGCTAACTTTCCAACTTGTGAAAAGGAATTAAAGAAAAGTTCAGAGTCTAGTCTGGTGGTGTATACCTTCAATCCCAGTATTTGGAAGGCAGAGGCTGGTGGAGCTCTGAGTTTGAGGCCAGCCTGATCTACATACCCAGTTTCAGGACAGCCAAGCTTAGGCAGTGAAGGTAACCATGAAAATANAAAGCTGGTGAAGATGTAATTGAACAAAGGGGCCATGTTCTGGCCCCAGCAAGCAGTTTAACTTGGCAGCTTTGGTCATGTGGTTCTGGTTTTAGAGTCAAAGATAGAAGAAAGGCCTTCTGAAACCTTCCTCCACAACTAAGAAAAGCCGCTCTGGCCAGGCATGTGTCGGGTGTCCCTGAATGGAGGCCTAGAGAGGCCATTGCATGAAACTGTGAAGGTGAAGCCTAGATTGCCTTGGAGATCTCAAGATGTTGGCGACACCAGAGCCATGAGATACTTGCCAAGGAAAGCTGTTAACAGGGACTAGAATCAGCCCAAGAGAAAGAAGTATGTTGCACTCAACAAAGATGAAAGGTGTTGGAGATCTGAAGAGCATCTTGACATCAGACATGGAGATGCAGAGTTTGGAGTTTGTATAGCTGTTTTTTGGTCTTGCTTTGATCAACCATTTCCTTACTATGCTACCTTCCCTACATTTTGGAATGATAATGTATATCCTGTGCCATTGTATGTTGGAAGTATGTGATCTGCTTTTTTATTTTAATTTTACAGGGGATTACAGTTAAGAGATCGAATGAATCTNGAAAAGACTTTGAACTTAAGACTTCTAAGTAAGTTTGAGACTTTTATAGACTATGGGAACTTTTGAAGTTGGACTAAATGCATTTTTGCATTATGATATGGCTACAAGCCTTTGGGGGCCAGGGAGTGGAATGTGATGTTTTGAAAAAATATGGCCCCTAAAGTGCATGACACTAATGGGAGGTATGGCCTTTTTGGAGTAAGTGTGGCCTTTTGGGAGGAAGCGTGTCACTGTGGGGGTGGGCTTTGAGGTCTCCTATGCTCAAGCTATATCCAGTGAGACAGACCATTTCCTGTTGCCTTTGTCAAGATGTAGGACTCAGCTACTTCTTCAAGAACTTGTCTGCCTGCATGCTACCATGTTGTACCATGATAATAATGGGCTAAACCTCTGAAAATCCAAGTGAGCCACCCCAATTGAATGTTTTTCCTTCATAAGAGTTGCCACGGTCATGGTGTCTTTTCAGAGCAATAAAAATCCTAACTAAGACAAATACAAAAAAAATTGTTAGCTGAATACTTATGTATATGAATGGCAGTCTCCCTATATTCCAAAAGGAATAGAAAACATAAATTGGGAAAGTAAAATGAATTTATTTATAACTTGGTCAGAACTAGTGGGAGACAAGTTCTTNGATTCTCTTTGCCTTTCCTAGTGTGCTGTTACAGTTCAAAAGAAAAGATGAAAATAGAGTCCAAGTGATCACCTGTGTTGACTCCACCTGTGAGATAATCTGTTAGACTATATGAAATCCCTTCCTGGAAGCAAGTTCCTCCACTGGCACTAGGATTTAGCGTATCTTTCTCTCAGCATGAGACTGCTGGGGTCCATCACTTTAGAGTCCTGGTTACATGGTTTCACCCATACCTAATTTTGAGTGCTAGAAGCCACAACATGAAACCAAGAAGCCAGAGGGGCNCACTCCTTTCCATTCTTTCTAATACATGGTGCTGGTTTTACCCCACTATCTCTCATCTATCGTCAGCTCAGTGTTACAGAAAGTCTATTCTTTCTGTAGTGGTTTAAATGAGAATGCTTCCCATAGGTTCATATACTTGAATGTTTGGTCCTTAGTTGGTGGAACTTTTGGGGAAGGGTAAGGTAATATGGCCTTGTTGGAGGAGTTATGTCATTAGGGTAGGCTTTGAGGTTTCAAAATGCTATACTATTCCCAGTTAGTGCTCAAACCCCTCTCCCCCTCTGTCCTATCTGTTTCTCATGTGTAGATCAGATACAAGCTCTCAACAGATGCCCCTGCACCATGCCTGCCTGCCTGTTGCCATGCTCTCTGCAATGATGGTCATGGACTCTAACCTTCTGAAATGGTGAAATTAAATGTTTTGTTTTATAAGTTGCCTTGGTAATGGTATTTTGTCACAGCATTTGAAAAGTAATGAAGACAGTGACTGTGGCCAAGACAACAAGAGCTCCCTTCATGCTCTAGTCCCCACACTCAGGACAAAAGCTCTAGATTGCTAGTGAAGATTCTACAGGGACTGTCANGATAGGTTAGTGGTTAGGAGCACTTTCTGCTCTCACAGAGATCTCAGGTTTGGTTCCTAGTATCCATATGGTGGCTCATAACCAATGAGGTCCTTGCTGCACATATGTGGTGCTAANACATACACACAGGCAAAACAATGAACAAACAAAATCTAAAAAAAATTCTACAGTGAGAGGAGCCAGTAGGGAAGAACTAGGCTGTCCACTCATATTCACAGAGTGGGGGATGTAGCTAAAGGGAATGATGCTGTGTGTATGGTACTCCCTTGTTAAGAAGTTCCAAGCTTTCAAGATAAAGACTTCTCAGTTCTACCTGAGGGAACTAAACTTTAATGGAAGAGTAAATGACCGAGGAAATTGTGAGAAGGTGGTGATTGTAGTGGCAATCAATTATGACAGAGCTAGTCATCCTTGACACTAGCAGCAATATACAAAAAGCAGATGGGGCCATGTTCAATACCATCTACAAGGGTAAAAGATGTGGCTGGGCAAAGTGGGATGGGCCTGTGTGCAGGATTCCCTAGGCCCTTTCCATGTCATGACCAATCACAGTGAACACTTCCCCAGGAACAAGTGTATGCTGTCTCTGCCCAGGAAGCCCAATGGAGTCTTGGCACCCAAGATTTTGGTTGAGTGTTGGGTATATCAGCACTTGGGCTCACAAAAAACAAAATTCCAGAGCCCTAAAGTGAAAGCAGGTGTTTAGCATGCAGCATGTTGTTTGTACAACACACTAGGGAACAACTGCCATCACCTAACCATTGACTGAAAACACTGAAAGCCAAGTCCCTAGATGCCAAGCAGGAGCCAATATTGCAAGCAGAACTGGAAAGATTCTAAAGATAGTAGCCTAGAGCTTGNTGTGTTAATTAACTTCAGTACTGGGACAGAAAAAAAATATTTGGCTGGGCATCGTGGCACACACCTTTAGTCCCTGCATGCAGGAGTCAGAGGCAGGTGGAGCTATGTGACTTCAAAGATAGCCTGATCTACACACTGAGTTCCAGGATAGGCAGGGCTACATCCTGTCTCAAGAAACAAACAAACAAAAATTGAAGAAATAATGGCTGCTATATTCCCAATATTCAGGAAGACCACTAACATACATTTGCAATAGGAACAATCAACTGTAATTNGAGAAGCCACAGTCAAAATGAGGAGAGAAGAGGAAAAAAGCAGAAGAAAAGTGACTAATAATGAACAAGTATATCATAAGAAGGTTAACAGCTGATTTTTTGTCTGTCACAAACAACAGACCAGGAAACAGTGGGACAACATATTCAAAATGCTAAAAGATAAACCTGTCAACTAAAAAGCTTACATTCTGTAAGTCTGTCTTTTAAAAATGGAAGTCAAAGATATTTCTGGATTTAAAAAAAAGGAGTATTCATTGCAAGCAGTGGTATCTTACAGGAAAAATGAAGGACAACCTTTGAAGGAAATGACACCAGATAGTAAATTAATCTCTCAACCTCTATTTACCTATCTATCTATCTCTCTATCTCTCTATCTATTATCTATCTATCTATCTATCTATCTATCTATCTATCTATCTATCTATCTCTTATCTATCATCTCTCTCATGCTCTCAATCTTGCACTCTCTCATATATACACAGGAACTAAAGTCCATATAATTATCTAGATAAAGATAAAAGATAGTATGATAAAAGATAAAAGATTATATGTTTCTATTTCCACATGTTTAGAAAAGCAATTGAATAACACAGTATCCATGAAATTGTACTGTTGGACTAACATATAAAGAGCTAACCCATGACAATAACAGAGAGGAGACAGGTGGCCAGGACACTGCAGCAAAGGAAACAGAAATGACCAAGAGAGGAAGAAACCCAGGAATGGTAACTTAGAGGTTGAATTTTTCTTTTTCTTTTCCCTTTCATTTCCCTCCTTCTCCTCCTCTCCCTTCTTCCTCCTTCTCCTCTTTTTAGAGAGGGACTCACTATGTAGCCCTGATTGGCCTTGAACTCCCTATGCAGACCAAACTTGTCACAAACTCAGACATCATCCTGCCTCTGCTTCCTGAAATCAGAAGGTTAATTTTTAAAAAATTAAACTCTGTAATGTGTTANTACTCTTATTTCTTTCCTTGGCTTCTTTAAAAGGTTTATAAAAAATAAAATTGTAACAATGTTTTATTGGCCTTGAAATACACACAAACTTTATATACACAGCATAACTATACCAAAAAGAGGAAGTGGGAAAAGAGCTATAAGGATCAATGATCCTGAGGTTGATTCTGATACATGATATTGTGAATTATAAGCCATTATGTGTCGAGGGCCTTGAGAGTATTCAGCAGGTAATAACTGGTGTTTATATGTCAACCCACCAAAATGAATGACTCTTTGATGGGAAGCCCCACCTGGCAAGGCCATGAGGTTACTGACTATAAATGACCAGTTGTTCCTTGTCTGTGTTTCTCTCATGTACCACTTCATTTCTTCCCTAAGAACTTCATTCCTTCCTTAAGAACAGCTGTGATATCTCCCCATTTACCATGCATTTCTATGTAATGTGTACATATACATGTANATAGTCAAGAAGATGGTTTCTTATTTAACTGTACAATTTTGATGAATAGAAACATATGGAAATATGCTTCATAATTAGATCTATTGTTCCATGTGGACTGTAGACACTTAGAAGTCTTGTTCTCCATCCTTAGCCACTGACAAGGAAAAGTTGGCCAGACAAAGTGTCCTCATGGAACTTTCACAGAGCAGAATTGCAGGTGTCTGGCCTTGGTATATCTTAGTCCTTCAAGAGATCAGTAGCACCTATGTTGCCCTAAGCTTCCTCCATCTGCAACTCTCCACTCTGATTCAAAAAACAATTAACACTCTGTATTTATTTCTACACAGTTTTTAATGCAAGATTTTAGGCTCAGTAGACTATTTATAGGTCCTGAGATTTAGGTGATTAACAGAAAAAGGTTGTTAACTGATTAACCATGTTGGGATATTATTAATCACAGAAAATAGTACATGTATTCTNTGCTTATTCCTTAAATCTCTCATTGGTTTAATTTCTTCCCTTGTACCCTTGTAGCTATCCCTTTAAGAGATGAGCTAGAACTTTTTACAATCTGCAGCTGTTGTTAATCACCAACTAAGCTGACCAAGTCTTTGCCAAGTGTCACTCTTAGCAGAATACTTGTCCCTGAGAGTTTACTTTGTAGTTTTTACTAACAAGTTGTTAATGAATGAATATATATATATATGCTTGGGAATTTGTAATGAGTAGCAGAATAAAGATGTAGTAGAATAAAGATGTAGAAGAATAAAGATGTAGAGAAGAATAAAGATGGAAGAAACAAAGAACACAACAATAAAGAGCACATAGAATGAAGAGCATTGTCCCGTGTGTGTGGTTATTATAGAAATNTTTCACTTCTCCCTTGCTCCTGGGAAGCATTTCTTGGAGGACCATAGGTAGGGGCTGAGGGCTGGTACCTCCCTCCTGTTTGGTATAAAAATATGGTGAAAAAAATCACTGAGGAATATAGTGAGCTGGGACTACTGTGATAACTCAGTCAAAAAGTGCTTGTCCTGCAAGTTAAAGGACCTAAGTTCATTTCCCAGTAAACACACACACACACACACACACACACACACACACACACACACACACACACACACACACACACACACACACACACACACACACACACACACACACACACGTCTGCAATAGCATCAACTGTGAGGCTAAGATAAGAGGAGCTTGAGTTCAAGACCAGTCCGGCCACATGATTATACAGTGAGATGCCGTTTCAAAAAATTAAAAATTAAAAGAGAAGGAAGAGGAAAAAAAGAAAAAGAAGAAATCAAAATAGATAAACTTAAGATAGGGAGTTAAATGAAAGAGTGAAAAAGAGTAGGCTAGTCACAAAATACACATAAACACAAGGAAAGTGTACAGAAAATCCAATCATATCAATGTGACATCAAAAATAGACTAACTCAAAGGTAAAGACTATGCATAAAAACAGATGCATTGTAGATTCAAACCTATAAACAGACAGTAAAAGATGGAAGAAATACAGCCTACAACATCCATAATTGAACTAGGGTGGCTATGCTAATAAATAATGTATATACAATATTTTGTGGCTTTTTGTTTTGTTTGTTTGTTTTTCAGACAGAGTCCCTCTATGTAGCTCTGGCTGACCTGGAACTCATTCTGTAGACCAAACTGGCCTCAAACTCACAGAGATCCACCTGCCTCTGCCTCCCAAANGCTGGGATTAAAGGCATGTGCCACCACACCTGGCTTGTTGCTGTCTTTTTTTAATTTTTAAAATTATTTTTACTTATGAGCACATATGTGTGTCTCCTTGTCTGTATGTGCATCACACGTGTGCAGTGCTCACAGAGGCCAGAAAAAGGTATTAGGTCCCATGGAACTGAGTTGNAGATGGTTGTAAGTAATAGTGGTGGAGCAGGAGCGGGCAGATGCCAAAGGGAAAAATCTTGGCATGTTTAAATGTCACATGATTTTTAAGCAACCAGAACCAAGTAACCCAGCAACTATACAGGTAATTGTATCCATGTAGGTACGGCCACATAGGTGAGAAGTGTACTAAGCCCATGTTCCTTTATCCAGTGGCTTGGTTATATCCTTGATGGGAATGTCTTTCTGAAAATGTGTTGCTCTGATTGCTTGATAAATAAAGCTGTTTGGCCAATGGTGAGGCAGAATAAGGTTAGGCGGGACATTCCAACTAGGGGGAGAGAGGAAAAAAG
>LZPO01087487.1:38997-57985 GCA_001675575.1 Neotoma lepida | reverse complement strand
GACAGGGTTTCTCTGTGTAGCTTTGGTGGAGCCTTTCCTGGAACTCCCTTGGTAGCTCAGGCTGGCCTCGAACTCACAGAAATCCGCCTGCCTCTGCCTCCCGAGTGCTGGAATTAAAGGCGTGCGCCACCACCGCCCAGCGACAAGGGAGATTTTTGAAGTTGCATTTTGGATTATGATATGGCCAAGAGTCTATGGGGGATAGGGAGTGGAATGTGGTAGTTTGAATAAGGATAGCCCTCATAGGCTCATATGTTTGAATTCTTGGTCCTCAGTTGGTGGACATGTTTGGGAAGGATTAGAATGTGTGGCCTTGTTGGAAGCCTGTCATTGGGCACAGACTTTGAGGTTTCAAAAGATGCTTGATATTTAAAGTTAGCTCTCTGTGCCTTGTGNTTCAAGACATGAACTCTCAGCTATTTCTGTCACCAAGGGTTGGCTCAGCCATCATGGACTCTAACCCTCTAAAACCCTAAGCCAACAGTTTCTTTTATAAGTTTATAAAGGCATAGTATGCCTTTAACCTTTCTTTTTCTTGGCCATGGTGTCTCTTCACAGCAATAGAACAGTAACTAATACAGTTAGCCAGTGCCCAACTATATGAAGATCAGTCTCTGAAGGGTCTCCTACATTCGAGGTATTTTCTTATTCAATTACTGATGGTATCAGGGATTGCTCCAAAGTTAAGATCTGTGACTCACCTAGTCAGTGACCATCATATCACAGGTAAACATGGTTGTGCTATGATTATATTTTTGCTATGCTGCAGTCTTTTTCTAGGCCTTTTCTATACTACATACAGGAAAAAAAGCTATTCTATTTTTATATTTGAAGGCCCCAATTTGATGCACAACCTTCAAGACTGATTAAAAGATATAATACTTTATATTTTATATTGTTATATATTACAAGAAAGTTTTATATGTGTTATCTCACTTTGCCCTTCCTATGACTCTTAAGTATGACTGCAAATGCTTCTCTTTTCAGAGGNAAAAAACNAAGGATTAAATGGCATAATTCATCTCCCTGGTGTGACATAGTATGCCTTTAACCTTGGTACTGAGGTGCTGATCTAATGCTCCTTTTCATACCAGCTCATTGGCTCATTAGACATGTTCACCTCAAAGCACGCATGCACTAAGAGTGACCTTTATTTAACAGAGTCTAATGCTTATTTTTTAGGCTAGGAGAGGTTTTCATTTCATTGTTTTGTTTTGAGACAGAATGTTTCTTTTTTTGGTGGGGGCAAGGGTTGAGACAGGCTCTTTATGCATAACCTAGCTGTCCTATGTAGACTAGGCTGGCCTCAAAGTCATGGAGATCTACCTATCTCTGCCTCTTGAGTACGGGAATCAAGGGTATCTACAGCTGTGCTGGCCTTGAGANGAGACAGGATCTTTGACCTGCAACCCAGGCTTGCATGGAGTTCAAGTATTGATAACATGTGCCACCACATCAGACTCAGGCCAAAGGAATGTACGGGGTTTGTTGATAGTCACGCAACTAGTCAAAAATATTTGTGAGATTACAATCCTATAAACTTACTTACTTCCCATCCTATACACATACACTGTCACTGTTTTCCAAATATCAGTTTCCCATAAAGCTACAGGTTTTTATAAAAATTATCACACTTTGGTCTTTTGATATTCTAACCAAGTTTTTGCATTTGTTTTGTCTCAAATACAAAAACCAAATGAAATTTATAGCTATAAGATCTATTCAAAGGAGAAACAATTTACACTTGAGTTTGGGGCTGGACAGATGGCTCAGGCAATAAAGGCACTTGCTGCTAAGCCTGATGATCTGAGTTTAACCCCAGGACCCACATTGTGGAAGGAGAGAGCTGATTCATGTAAGTTGTCCTCTGACTACCCTTTCCCCCGACACATGCACACACAACAAATAAATGCTATAATAAATCTGAGTTTAAAAAAGAGCAACTAGTTTCAAAGAACACTATCCCAAAATCCAGAGGAATGCATGATGCTTAACATGAATCCTTTTCTGCCCCAAACACTAACTAATGCTTTTCTTTAGTTCCAGAAGTAGTTACATGAAGGTTTTCATGTGAATCTTTCTAGAATGATTTCTATGAGTTTAAAAACATAAATCACTTTGGTTTAAAACACAGTTTTAGGGCACTTATCTAAATATCATTAGAGTATATATATGTATACTTTGTTTTCACAGAGGCCCGCTGCACTCTCTGCCCTCTTACCCTTCTTTTCCTCTGGGCTTCTTCTTTTAAAGTTAGCCAATCTCAAAAGACGGTGAGGTTGGCCCTCAGCCAATGGGGAAAGACACTGTCACCACGTGATTTAGAACAAAAACCCCAATGCAGTCCTGCCCCAGAGTGCTTGCTCTTCTGCTTTTGAATGCAGTACATAGTTCTGAAAATAATTAAAGTTTTATTNGTGGAGACACTTTAATTGGAGTGGTGGTCTTTTCCTTTTGACCTCAAACTTATTTCATGGTTAGGTTGATATGACCTTTGTTCTGGAGCTAGAGATTAAGCCTGACACCTCCAAACACTCTACCACCAAAGGTCACTCCTTGATTACTTTTATTTTTAAAATGGCTCAAAAGTCTTCTTTGAAGGTTTATATAGCTTTGCTNCATTCGTTTTTGATAGCTGGGTAGTATTTTATAGTTAAGATGTTTTGATCTAAACAGTAAACATGCTAAATATTTCCCAATGACCATATGTAATAAATTGGCATATTGGTTATATGTAAATGCTAAATTTCTGATTCACAAGAGATAAATACAAATAAGGTTGCTGGTGGCCAAGAATGGTCAAATTGAAGCATAAATAATATTAGTGGGGCTGGAGAGGTGACTCAGTGGTTAAAAGCATGGGCTACTCTTTCAGAGGACCTGGTTCAAGCCCCAGCACCAACAAGGTGGATCATAATCACTTGTATTTCCAATTCCAGGGGACCCAGTGCCCTCTTTTACTCTCTGAGGGTGCTAGGCACATGCATAGTGTATAGACATACATTCAAGCAAAACACCCACGCACATAAAAATTTTAAAAATATACATTTAATGCAATGACTAATACTAAAATATCTCACTGATNATTTCTAGAAGGTTTTAGGGAATCAAATGACTATGAATGCTGGTAAATAAGGGGAAGAATCATCCTTNTCTCCTACTTTTCCTATGTAAATGGCAATTGTGTGTAACTGAATCACCTATAAAAGANGGTTAGTTNTGCCATATTTCAAAGGCTCCTGGCACCCTCAGAGTGTCCGAACAGCTAAACAAGCACCCAGCAGGATGAGCCCATTAGGGAATAGAAATGTGTGCACTAAAGCATTTCCTAAGAATTAGTGATAACAAAAGAGAAAATAATAAATGTGATTCAAATATAAGAAATAAAATTTANAAGGAAGAAAGTTCTGGGATGGGGAGGTTGCAATNTAAAGCCAGGGATCACATTTTATGTCAGATTTATAAAAAGTAAAAAANTTAAAAATCCATCACACATTGATAAAAATTAGGATTTGAGGAAAGTGATTTAANCACCAGTTCAAGGCTGACCACCTGAAACTGTTGCATCTCTGGAGCCCTGCCTCTCCTAGCCACAGACCTGGATGAGGAGAAGTCAGGATTAAGTGTGAACATACCAGTGAAGTGACTAGCTATGTATGCTGGTAACATACAGTGGCACTCAATGAATTTTGAGTTATTTCTATGTATAGGGATTGTAATCTTCTGAGTTCTGTGTCTTTTGTGAATAGGATGTCCATTTCAGAAGATTCTTGTTTGGGCCACCCTTACCTGATTTAAATTTTCTTAGACTGTTCTGTGGCAAACTGAGGTTGAAAGGTTTAGTTGGGATCTTAATACTCTGGAACATTGGACTCACCTGTTCCTTGAAGTCACAACCCATGGAATCTTCTGGGTCTTATGCCTTTCTTTGGGTCATATTTCTTAATATTTACTATGATTTGGGTGTGAAATGACCTTATAGGCTTGTTTGAACATTTAGTCTCTAATTGGTATTGCCATTTAGGGAGGTTGTGGAACCTTGGGACTGTGGCCCTAGCTAGCACGTGTGTTGTTGGAGGACAGCCTTCATGGTGATGATCACTTCTACTTCTGGCTGCACTCCGTGTTTTCTGGTCCTTGCAGGTATGAAGAGCCCCAGCCACANCTTCCTTGCCACGAGGGCCTGAGACTCTTCAACCCTGAGCCCAANTGGACCTTTCTGCCCCTATGTTGTTCTGTTAGATATTTACCAATGAGAGTGGTTATTAAATATGTCACCACACTTTCAATTTATTCTGCACAGTATTTTCATGTGATTAAGGATTTCCAACTTTGATATAACTCATTTTTTNCTGTTGTTTTGGTTTGCTTTTGCTGTGTGTGTGTGACTATGGGGATTGAACCCAGGGCTTTGTAAAGGTAGACAAACACTATACCACTAAACTATATCCCCTCATGCTATAACAACGTTTTAAACATATTTTCTCAGAAGTGTCCATTCTATGTAAGATTTTCATATATACTGGTATAAACTTGCACACAGTATTTACTTTTGATTTAAAATCTTCCCATCTCTGGCTGTGTGCCACAACTCATTTCTGATGCTTTACAGATCCTTGCTTACCACAGAACTGCCTTTTAAGTTTTATGACTTATGATTTCTCAAGTGAAACTTCCATTTGTTGCAGCTTTGCTTCCCATTATTCCATGCTTGTGTGCTGTCTTTAAGCCACTTTCCAGCTGGCTGGTGGGGAGGAAAGCAGAGGCAGGAGACTCACAAACTCAAATCTCCCCATTTCATTTTTTTTTAATTTAATTTAATTTAATTTAATTTAATTTAATTTTTTGGTTTTTCGAGACAGGGTTTCTCTGTGTAGCTTTGGTGCCTTTCCTGGAACTCACTCAGTAGCCCAGGCTGGCTTTGAACTCACAGAGATTNACCTGCCTCTGTCTTCCAAGTGCTGGGATTAAAGGCGTGCGCCACCACCGCCGGGCTCAAATCTCCCCATTTCAAAGGAGCAAACCAAACCACATCCCATTTTCATTTTCAGTTATTGTTGTTTCCTAATAAAAGCATTCAGGGCTAGTTACAAACCAACGGGCTCTCTCCCCATCACAGGTAGATGACTTGCACCAGGGCAAGATGCTATCATTTTGCCTTATTTTCTCAGTGCTGTGGGTTTGAGTGGGTTACAATGATCGGTTTTTATTGCTGTTCCCTATTAGGAACAAAGATTCATTCCTCCTGAGTCCTATTCCAGNTAATTTCCCTGCTTACGCAGGCCCTGGGGACTGAGGTACCTCAGTGCTCGAAAAGCACAGATATTCCAGGAATATCTCCATCTTGTGGCCNCCAGAGACACCTTCATTTTCTTGTTCTCTGAAGCCAGATTTCTGAGTAATTTAGCACAATATGTTCCAATTTGCTCCTAATTTTACCTCCTGTTGGTTTTCCTGACTTCTAGGTTTGCCTTGCCCCTGGAAAGCTTTTCCTGTTGTGTTTTGCCGTGGGTGCCGCATGTTTTTCANGGATCTACAATCTCGAGCACATCCCGATGTGAATGAAGGGGAAGAAAGCTGATGAGTATGGATGGGCAAAGTGGCAGAGGGTTGGACATGAGCATCATGTATGTTTCTAAAACCGAGTGCTCACTTGTGGGTGATGGAGAAGGAACCTACCACCCCACCTCCCTTTGTCTATGCCTCTCACTTTGGGATCAGANGAACTGGGAGCAAGAAAAGGAAGGAAAAGTCGACTTGCCACGGACAGGAGACTGAANTGTGTTGGAAGGAGATACATCAGATGTTTGGCCATTAGCTTCTAGAACCCAAGGAAAGGTCCAAGAAGATGTGACAGGCTTCCAGGATGTTCAGCCCATAGGAAGTCTTCTGTAGGCTGCTCACTTTCTCTCATTCACGAATCCTCACGATGGTTTTGGAAAACATCCACCGCCACCAGGAGGGCAGATTGCACGCTAAGCTCTCTCTGGATTTAGTTGCCTACTCTGAAAATAGCAACAGGTGAAAGCAGATTCTGTGAATCACATCCTCCCAGCATAATGCCGGANCACGTGATGCTAATTAAGTCACAAACAGGCACTCTGCCTGCCCAAGGCTGCCACCTGTTATTATTAGCTGCTGGGAAGTAAGTGGCTTCTGATCAACAGTGCTTTCTATTTTGTGNAGTGGGATGCTGAAATGAACTCATTTTTACATTTGACTGGATGCTGGTACACTATCCTGCGGCATCAGCCCTCAGCGTGAAAAAAGCCCATTTAGCTCCAGCTCATGAATATTAATGAAGATTTAGAATGAAGTGGACTTCAGAATAAGTAGGCCACAAATCTAATAAAAGCTTTGTCTTATACTATCGATGATACTGCAAGACAGCCAGCCTTTGGTAATGAGTGGATGTTAGTGGCCCTTCTACATGAATAACAGTACCATGAAATTCTAAAAGTGCTGTCTTCTGGATTTATTGTTTAAATAATCTGGGATGGATGTGAAGGAAACGTGGTTTCCATGTTATTCAAGTGGAAGTCTGCCTAAAGCTTCATAACGAAAGACTGCTCTAAGTTCTTGTCACCAAGTNACTGCTCACACATGTCTTTTGAAAAGCCACTTAAGCATGTTACTGTATTGCAGGGACTTAGGTGGAAATTTTTACACTTTTGTTCATATAGCTGTTGCCAAATTTGTAAGCCACTGGAGGTCTGAAGCCAGAGAAGACTCTAATAAGACTATAGCCATGGTCTCTTTGTTCCTGCTCTTACTGAGTAAACATTGTACAAGACATCTATAATTTGGAACAAATATCAGAAATAATAATATGATCTGGAGGAAATGAACAAATTATGCATCTTTTTCCTTTTCTTTTTCTCTTGCTTTTCTAGGCAGGGTTTCATGAAGCCTAGCTCATGCTGGCCTTCAACTCCTGATCTTCCTCCTTTTGCCTTCCGAGTTCTTGGTTTGCAGGCATGAACTATCAACCGGGCTGCTTGTCTTAGCAGCAACAAGTGACCAAAGAGCTTGCCAACAATGAATGAACCCTGCCTGGCTTTCTGTAGCCCTGGAAATAAAGGGAGATTCTTGGGGAGGATGTAGGTGGGTTGCATTATCAATGATAAGCTAGCCCTGGGTACTTCTGTAAGCATTTAGCACTCACTAAACATTTTGTCTGAGGGAGAGCCGCAGGGCTCTTCAGCTATCTGCTGAAGACTGTGCTAGGCAGTCCTTAATAGTTTGTGTGAGAATGTCTGCCAGGTTTTTACATTCNCAGTAAGAAAGGACTCTCCTTTGAGAACAGTAGTGCAATCTCTGCAAATTAATATTAAAAAGAAAGACCAAGATACAACATGGAAAAATCAATTTGTAAAATCAAACAGCATCTTACTGGATAAATATACCCATTCTCTTGATTTTTTTCTAGCTTGGTAAGGGACATTGTTCATTGTTCAGTAGTTCAAGCAGTCATGGTAGTGAATGTCTGTAACTCCTCAGGGGTAGCTGAGGCAGGAGTCTCTGGACAATGATGCCCGAGTCTTCTCCAGTTCTGAAGCACTGCAAGGAGCACAGCCTTCTAAGACAATGAAGAGCTTCTCAGCTCTCTAAATTGCTATACAAGTTCCTCAGTACACCAGGTACCCAGGCAAAGGAATCAGGCAACATCTGCAACCTGCAGATATAATTTTAAAGATGACACACGTTCCTTATCTAGAAGCTTTTGCAAATTTAATAGTGTAGAGGTATCATCATCATCACCCTCTTTCTCATGCCCATGCCAGCAGGGAGTTACAGCCCAGGAGACAGAGAAGAGTGATTTATGAAGTAAAGGGAGGATGTGGAACCCATCTCCCAGGCCTACTGAGGGTCAGGACTTCCAAGGGCAGCTTAGAAGGTCATTGCCAATATCTTTGCAGCACATTTTGGATGTGTCAGCCNCTCAGTCGCCCAGCTCTTGGGAATAAAGTTCCATATGTAACTGAAAGAGAGCTTAACACGAAGCTGCTATGTCACTCCAGCTGCTATAGCAGGAACAAGCACCCTCAATGGGGCTTCTCGCCCAGCTGCTGATTCCAAACTCCCTGGAGCCTTTGGATCTAACATCTAGTTTGCAGGGATTTAGGGATCAAAGAAAACAAGTCAGCACCACAAGGAAGCAGCAAATAGATGGAAAGTGAGAAAAAACTCTGGGGCAAAGAAGACTGGGGGATATGGGAAAAGTAACAAAGAGATTGAGAAAGAATGCAGCATGGTTAGGTATTAGATTGACCCAACTGGTCATTTTGTTGGATATGACAAAGATATTGCAGCTCCTATATGGACATTATTATTTAAAATGTGCACATTATAGACTCATACTTCTTTTTTTCCATATTTTATTGATTTTTTTGATAATTTTATACATGTATAAAGTACATCCTGATTACTGTGGTCTTCCCATCCTAATTACCACCTCTCTTTCCCAATTCATNTCTTCATTGAGTTTAACTAGTATCTGCTTTGATAACATGAGTTTAGAACTATCCATTGGAGCCTGGTGGCCTCCTCAGTGGGTAGACAACTGAAGACAAAGTTTGCCTCCTTATATCCACCAGTAGCCTGTAGTCCAATGGGAATGCTTAGATCCCTATGAGCTCCTCTCTGATCCAGGACTGACTGTTATAGGTCCAGTTTTGTGCATGGCTAGTGCAGGTAGCCACAGGTGTTGTGAGGTCATGACTCCGTTGTCTGAGCTATGCGCAGAAAATAGCATTTCATAGCCCTTCTCCCTTTCTTCTAGCTCTTACTACTACCTTTCCACAATGATCCCTGAGACTTAGAGGGAATGATATAAATACGTTATCACTCAACTGTCACTTTGTCTCAGCAATGTGAGCAGTGATGTGTTGCTGAATTCATTGCAAAGACAAGCTTCTCTGATGAAGACTGGGGTTAAGTTTATGGGTACAAATATATTTATAAGACAGTCTGGTGCTATAAGAATTTAGCTAACCAACAGTAGTAAGTTCACAGATAGGGCCTAGGACAGTCTCAGCTATACTTTTTTGTTCATTTGTTTTTTAGGTTTATAGTACCAGGCATGAATTCCCTCTCATGGAACATGTCTCAAATCTAACCAGAAAGCAGTTGATTACCCCCACAACAGTTGTGCCACTATTGCACCAATGAACATATCTTACTTGGAAGGTTGCTATTGTAGTTCATAGGTTTCCCAGCTAGATAATACCATCCATGCCTTTCTCCCGCAACAGCTTGTATAGCAGTCTTGCTTGTCCTGCAGAAAGTCATCCTTTTGGTTCATTCTGTTGGTGCCCTTTTTTTCTCCATGACTCAGAGCAGATAGACTGTGAAATGTATTACATTACATAGAAATCCTGCACAATAAAAATGTACACAAAGCTTTGGCAGAAGTAACTAGCTTTCTTTATTACACTAATCCCTACAGAAAATCTCTGTGATCTCGGTGATCCCTCTGGATAGCAGCTTGGCTCCTCTAACTTGGCATTACATCCACTGTTAGAATGCTCCACCATCAAATGTGATTCTGTTATAGATAGTAAGAAATAGTGGACTACCATCCTATTTAAAGCTCTCAGGATGCANTTTGCTCCTCTGAAAGCTGTTGGAGCTCTTATGTGCAAAACCTCTGTGTATATTATTTCCCCATGGTTCTTCTTCATTAGTACTTTTGAGCTTATTAATTGATATTAAATTTTCTTGCTAATGTGAAAATGTTGAGTGTTGAAACTGTGGATTCTCAGAGGGATGTTTGGGCACCTTGATTTTATTTCCAGTCCTTAGTTGGAATTTTGATCTTCATTTTAGTTTCCTTTCTGTTGCTAAAATAAAATGCTCTGACTAAAAGCAACTTTGGGGAAAAAGGTTTATCTGGATTACACTTCCAGAGATCAAAGTCCATCACTGAGGAATCAGGACAGGACCTCAAGGCAGGAACCATGGAGTAACACTGCTTGGTGACTCTCTCCCTGGCTTCCTCCTAGGCTCATGCTTGGCTAGTTTTCTTATCAGTTCAAGATCATCTGCCCAGGGATGTTGAAGCCTACAGTAGACTTGACCCTCATCAATTGATAATCAAGACAATCTCCTGTAGACATGCCCACAGGCCAATCTGACTCAGGCAATTCCTCAATCAAGGCTTTCCTCTCATATGACTCAAGGCTATGTCAAGTTGACAATTAAAGCTAACTAGGACAGCTTGTCTTTCAAAAACCTTTTCATTTATTTTTATTAGGTGTGCATGTGGTGGCCTGCTTGTCTGTCTGGGCACCAAGTGCATGTGATGTTTGTAGAGGCCAGAAGAAGACACTGGATCCCTTTGGAACTGGAGTTAAAGGCAGTTGTGGCCTGCCCAAAGAGGATAAAGGGAGCTGAACTCGGGTCCTCAGCTGGAGAAGCAACTACACTTAACCACCAAACCACCTCTCAAGACTCAGAAGAAAATTTTTTTTGAGACAAGAGTCTCACTTTGCATCCCTGGCTGGCCTTTTAGACCAGGTTGGCCTCCAATTCACAGAGCGCTGTCTGCTCCTGCCTCATGCCTGGCTTGGAAAAACAACAACAACAACAACTTGTTTGAAAGTATACAATCTCTGTAAAAAAAAGAATATTGTTGTTTGAATTTCACATTCACTTTCACATTGATTATTTAGGAGCCTCATAATATTCTGTGGCTTTATTTTGAAGGGTTAAAATTTACAACTGAATTTAGGTTTCAGTTCTTTGAGGGGGGCAAAACAGGTGTCTCTCCCAACAAAGGGCCATTAATCAGCAATACTCTTATTCAGTGATGAGGGAGAGAGCACATACAAGGCCTGAATCAGCCCCACAATGTCTCAAGGACAAATCCTGCAGCCCCCTTCTGAGTCATGTCTGGACTTACTCAAGTATGTCCAAAAATGGTAAAACTAAACCTCAGCCAATTAAAATTATACTAGTGTAACTGTTGCTTGCCTGACCTTTTATGTTTGAGATGATCTAACTGTTCCTGAAACTCCCCTAGCTGTGCATAAAACGAGCCTGCATACTCCTCTCATGGTCATTGCCATTTTGGACAGGGGTTGACCCCTCCATGCTGGTATAGTAATAAATGCTCTTTGTTCTTGCATACTATTTGAGTCTGAGGTCTTCCTTCAGTGTTTTCTTGGACCCCTACAATTTGTGTAATAAGTCGAGGTTAGTAAAATTCTTGCTGTGAGGGCTAGGAGAGTATTAAATTTTTGAGGAGTGTTTTCAACAACTTACAGCTACTACTCGATGCCAAAATTAGGGCTATAGTGGAGATCACCACCCTTAGCATTAAAATAGACTCTTGAATCACTTTCTGCTCCTCCTTTTATTTTCTTCATGGCCAGACACACAGTGTTAATCTATCTACATCCAAGGAGTTGCTATGATTCTCTCTTTTGACCAGATGGCTGCATTTCAGGAGTGTATGTCAGGTCTGCACATTACATCCATCCTGTCCCATCCTTAGTTTAGGTGGGTCCTGTCTCTTGCCTACACTATTATAATGGAAACTTGATACACTTACTTGCTTCTGTTCTCTAAAGATTTCCAGCTACTATGGCAGAGTTAAGTAATCACCTCAGAAAGCCACTAGGTTTAGACAGGTATTTCTCCAAGAGTCAATGTTTGTAGTTTGGCCCCAGGACATAGCATTGTACGGTACTTGCTCCTTGAAGAAATGGGAGACTGAAGAAAGAAATTGAAGAAGATATCAGAAGATGGTAAAATCTCCCATGCTCATGGATTGGTAGGATTAACAGAGTAAAAATGGCCATCCTACCAAGAGCAATCCACAGATTTAATGCAATCCCCAACAAATTTTGAACATAACTCTTCACAGATCTTGAAAAGACAATTTTCAGCTTCATATGAAAACACAAAAACCCCAAGATAGCCGAAACATTTTTGATTAATAAAAGTACTGCTGGAGGTATTACCATCCTCATTCTCAAATTTTAGTACATAGCTGTAGTAATAAAAAGAGGATGGTATTACCATAAAAACAGACACATTGATCAATAGAATCAAATTGAAGATCCAGAAATAAATCCAAATGGACACCTGATTTTTGATAAAGAAGCAAAAATACACACTGGAAAAAAGGCAGCATCTTCAACAAATGATGCTGGTCAAATGGGATGGCTGCATGCAGAAGAATGCAAATAAATCCATACTTTCACCCTGCACAAACCTCAATTCCAGATGGATCCAAGACCTCAACGGAAATACAGATACATTGAACCTGATAGAAGAGAGAGTGGAAAATAGCCTTGAACTCATTGGTACAGGAAAAGACTTTCTGAACAGAACATCATTATTACAGGCATTAAGAACAATAATTAATAAATGCAACCTCATGAAACTGAGAAGCTTCTGCATGGCAAAGGACACCGTTATTCTAACAAAATGACAGGCTACAGAATGGGGAAAGTTTTTACCAACTACACATCTGATAGAGGGCTAATCTCCAAAGTATATTAAAAAAACTCAAAAAACTAGATATAAAAAAACTAGAAAACAAATAACCCAATTGAAAATGCAGTACAGTTCTAAACAGAAAATTCTCAACAGAGGAAATTCAAATGGCTAAGAAACAAAGAAATAATCAATATCCTTAGTCAACAGGGAAATGCAAATTAAAACTACTTTGAGATTTCATCTTACACCTGTCAGAACAGCTCAGATCAATAAAACAAATGACAGCTCATGCTAGTGAGGATGTGGAAGAGGGGAACACTCATCCATTGCTGGTGGGATTGCAAACTTGTACAGCCACTTTGAAAATCAGTNTGGCAGTTCATCAGGAAGCTGGGAATACATCTACCTCAAGATCCACATATACCACTCTTAAACATATACTCAAAGGACTCTGATGGTTTGAAAGAAAATGGTTCCCACACTATTGGAAGGTGTGGTCTTGTTGGAGGAAGTGTGTCACTGTGGGGGTGGGCTTTGAGGTCTCTTTTGTACAAACTTCACTCCGCGTGACAGTCAGTCCACTTCCTGTTGCCTTCTGATANAGATGTAGCCAGCACCATGTCTGCTTGAATGCCGCCATGCTCCCTGCCATGATGATAATGGACTAAATCTCTGAAATTGTAAGCTGCCACTTCAATTAAATGTTTTCCTTTATAAGAGTTGACATGGTCATGGTGTCTCTTCACAGCAATAGAAACCCTATCTAAGACTCCACATCCTACTGCCTGTCTCTTATACACATCTAGATGTGTATAAGAGACAGACCATGTTCAATGTTGCACTATTTATAATAGGCAGAAATTGCAAAGAAACTAGAAGCCTTTCAAGAGATGAATGGATAAAGAAAAAAATGGAACATTTATACAATAGAGTATTACTGAGCTGTTAAAAAAATGAAATCACTCCTGCTCCACCAGAGGATACTCAGGTAGTCAGAACCCCAAGAAAGGCCCCTGCCCCCAGACTGCCACCACTCCCTCAGTGCCTGCCTAGCCTACCCCCAACCATCACCCCTTTCTTCATCACCATATCCCAGCNGACAACTCTGGTAGAAGCCCTTGCCCCACCAGAGGCCAAGGTGGCCATCAGAACCCCAGGTAGGCTGCTAGCCTGTAGACCACCTCCTTCTCTCAGTTCCCACCCACCCTACCTCCAACTGCCCCTCGCCTGTCATGATATTCTTTTCCCCAGCTCCAGTGAACACCCCCTGCTTGACCAGAGGCCATGCCAGCCATCAGAACCACAGAGAGTCTGCCTGCCCACACTGTCCCCACTCAGTGCCCATCCAGCCTACTCCTGATTACTTCACTCCTCCCTATCACAGTATCCCTGTGGACAACCCCCCCGTAGACTGGAGGCCATGCCAGCCACCAGAACTCCAGCCTCCAACACATGAGGAAACCCCCTGTTCAACCAGAGGCCACCACAGGCATCAAGAGTCCAGCTACCAACTGGTGTAGAGATCCTCTGCTCAACCACAGGACACTCTGGCTAGAAGACCAGAGAGGAAACAGAAACCAGGGAACAAAACACCCACCAAACAGAGACAAACTCAGAAATCAGCACCTAGATTTATAACCACCCTAAACCCAAATAGATGCCTAGACGCCAGCATAAGAACACAATCAACAACAGCCAGGGCAATATGGCACCACCAAAGCCCAGCTATGCTACTAGAGCAAGGCCTGAATCAACACAGCTGAAGCAGAAGAAAATGACCTTAAAAGCAACTTTATGAAGATGATAGAGGTCCTTAAAGAGAAAATGAAAAAAAATCCCTTAAAGAAATAGAAAAAAAGACAAAGTTTAGAGGAAATGAATAAATCCCTTAGAGAAAGTCAAGGAAGCCATAAAAATACAAACAGTTGAAGGAAACAAATAAAATTGTTCAAGTCTTGAAAATAGAAATAGAACCAATAAAGAAAACACAAACTGAGGGAATTCTGGAAATGGAAAATCTAGGTGAGTGAACAGGAACTACAGATGCAAGCATCACCAACAGAATATAAGAGATAGAAAAGAGACTCTCAGGCATTGAAGATATGATAGAAGAGTCTCACTGGAGACTCAAAAAGTCAGGTAGACAGACATCCTGCAGACTCTAAGCGACCACAGATGCCAGCCCAGACTATTATACCCAGAAAAACTTTGAATCACCATACATAGAAAACCAAGATATTTTATGATAAAGTCAAATTTAAACAACATCTATTTACAAATCCAGCCCTACAGAAAATACTAGAAAGAAAGCTGCAACCCAAGGAGGTTAATCACCCAGGAGAACACAGAAAATACATAACTTCACACCAGCTAAACCAAAAGAAGGTAAACAAACACACACAACCAATACCACCACAACAACCAACAAAATAACCGGAATTAACATTCACTGGTCACTGATATCTCTTAATATCAATGGACTCAATTCCCTAACAAAAAGACACAGACTAACAGAATGTATGCAAAAACAGGACCCATTCTTCTGCTGCATACAAGAAANATAACTCAACATCAAAGGTACACATTACCTCAGAGTAAAGGGTTGGGAAAAGATTTTCCAAGCAAATGGATCTAAGAACCAAGCTGCTATAGTCATTCAAATATCTAACAAAGTAGACTTCAAACCAAAATTAATCAAAAGAGATGGGGAAGGATACTTCATACTCATCAAAGGAAAAATCCATCAAGATTATTTTTTTAATTTTTAACATCTTAGGGTACCCACATTT
Organism: Neotoma lepida; assembly: GCA_001675575.1. Lineage (NCBI taxonomy): Eukaryota > Metazoa > Chordata > Mammalia > Rodentia > Cricetidae > Neotoma > Neotoma lepida. The sequence goes on along the minus strand of LZPO01087487.1, from coordinate 42,749 downwards.
ATAAAGGAAATACTACTACAGCCTAAATCACACATCGACCCTCTCACACTGATAGTGGGAGANTTCAATACCCTACTCTCACCAATGGACAGGTCATCCAGACAAAAACTAAATGGAGAAATACTGGAGCTAACCAGTATTTCTGGTTATGAACCAAATAGACCTAAAAGATATCTATAGAACATTTCTCACAAACACTAAAGAATANACCTTCTTCTTAGCACCTCACAGAACATTCTCCAAATTTGACTACATACTTGGTCACAAAGAAAGTCTCAATAGATATAAGAAAATTGAAATAACCTCCTGCATCCTATGTAGTAATTGAAGTTCTAGCTGGAGAAATAAGACAACTGAAGGAGATCATGGGGATACAAATTGGAAAGGAAGAAGTCAAAGTATCATTATTTGCAGATGATATCATAGTTTATGTAAGTGACCTCAAAAATTCTACCAGGGAACTCCTACAGCTGATAAACACCTTTAATGAAGTGGCTGGATACAACATTAACCCAAAAAAATCAGTAGCCCTCCTATACACAAATGATGGACTGAGAAAGAAATCAAGGAAGAAATCAACATCCTTCAAAACAGCCACAAATACTATAAAATATCTTGGGGTAATTCTAACCAAGCAAGTGAAAGACTTGTATGACAAAAACTTCAAGTATTTGAAGAAAGAAGCTGAAGAAGATAGGAAGATCTTCAATGCTTATAGATAGGTAAGATTAGCACAGTAAAAAGGTCTATCTTACTAAAAGCAATCTACAGATTCAGCAATCCCCAACAAAATTCCAACACAATTCTTTACAGACTTTGAAAGTATAATACTCAACTTCATATGGAAAAACAAGAAACCCAGGATAGCTAAAACAATCCTGTACAATAAAATAACTTTCAAATGTATCACCATCCCTGATTTCAAGCTGTACTACAGAGCTATAATGATAAAAACTGCATGGTATTGGCATAAAAAGCAGGTTGATCAATGGAATAGAATAGAAGACCCAGACATAAATCCATACATCCATGTACACCTGATTTTTGATAAGCTAGAAATAAACAATGGAAAAAAGAAAGCATCTTCAACTAATGGTGCTGTTCTAACTGGATATCTGTATGTAGAAGAATGCAAATAGATCCATATCTATCACCGTACACAAAACTCAAGTCCAAATTGTTCAAAGACCTCAATATAATATAAAATACACAAAACCTAATAGAAGAGAAAGTGGAGGAATATCCTTGAATGAATTGGCACAGGAGACAACTTCCTGAACAGAGAACTGATAGCACAGGCACTAAGAACAACAATCAATAAATGGAATCTCATGAAACCAAAAAGCTTCTGTAAGGCAAAGAACACCATCAACAGGACAAAATGGCAGTCTACAGAATGGGAAAAGATTTCACTAACTCTATATCTGACAAAGGGCTAATATTCAAAATATATATAAAAAAACTCAAGATACTAGACAACAAACCAAATCATCCAATTAAAAAATGGGGTACAGATCTAAACAGAGAATTCTCAACAGAGGAATCTCAAATGGCTNTGAAACACTTAAAGAAATGTTCAACGTCCTTAGACATCAAGGAAATACAAATCAAAATGATTCTGAGATTCCTTCCATCTTACACCTGTCAGAATGGCTAAGATCAAAAACACTGAAGATAGCTTATGCTGGGGGGCGTTGTGGAACAAAGTTAACACTCCTCCATTGCTGGTGGGAGTGAAAAACTCTACAGCCACTTTAGAAATCAGTGTGGTGGTTTCTCAGAAAACTAGAAATCAATCTACCTCAAGACCCGGCTATACCATTCTTGTGTGCATACCCGAATCATGCTCCATCCTACCACAAGGACACTTGCTCAACTATGTTCATAGCAGCTTTATTCATAATAGACAGAACCTGGAAACATCCTAGATGTCTCTCAACAGAAAAATGGATAAAGAAAAATATGGTACATTTACACAATGGAATATTACTCAGCTGTTAAAAAAATAACATCATGAAATTTGAGGGCAAATGGATGGAACTAGAAAAAAAAATCATCCCAAGTGAGGTAACCCAGACCCAGAAAGACAAAGATGGTATGTACTCACTTATAAGTGGGAACTAGCTGGTAAGTAAAGGATAATCATGCTACAAGTCACAGACCCAGAAATGCTAAGTAACAAGGAGGGCTCAAGGACAGACACATAAATCTCCCAGGGAAGGGGAAATAGAATAGATTTCGAAGGTGAACTGGGGGTAGGTAGGTGAGGATGAGAATAGGAGGGTTCAGATGGTGGGGGTGTCGAGGGAGAGAGTATTGGGAGAGACTTCTGGAATTGGGGGACATTTGGGAGGACAATGTAGAAACTTAATGCAGTGGAAACTCCCTAGATTCTTTGTGACCCTAGTTAAGTCTTCTAGTAATGGAGTATATGGAATCTGAACTGGCTGGCCATCTTCTATAACAGTGCAAGGCTCCCAGTAGTGGGACTGGGACATCAACTCAGCCACAAAATTTTGACCTACAATCTGTTCTGTCTGTAAGATATGCTGGAGTAATGGTTGCACAGAACTTGTGGGAGTGGCCAACCTATGATTGGTCCAACTTGAGGCCCATATCTGACACTGCCTGGATGGCCAGGATCTGGCCTCCCCAGACCTCAATCAAGCCAGCACCATGCTCTTGAACCTCTAAAAACTATGAGCCTCCCTTAGATATTTTGTAGCATGACACAATACAAGAGCAATGGCCTGCAAAGTATAATAAAAACTCTCTGACTTAAGATGTGGGCCATCTTAGACTAATCTCCCTGGGATCTTCAGTGCCAATCCATGACACTAGAGTAAACTTACATTTCTTATCAGATCCTCATTTTCCCACTAGCAATTTCCAATGAATGCACAATTCCCCTGCCCCCCTCAAATACACTTCCTTGTCTACAAGAGCAAATGTATTATACTGTGCTAGATAGATTTTGTCAACTTAATACAAGCTACAGTTATTTGGGAATAGGGAACCTTATTTGGGAAAATGCATCCATCAGATTGGCCTGTAGGCAAGTCTGTCAAGTATTTTTTTTTCTTTTCTTTTCATTTCCTCNCCGCCTCAACCTTTTTTTGTGTGTGTGTGTGACACAGGGTCTCTCTATGTAGCTCTCCTATCCTGGAACTCACTATGTAGACTGGGCTGGCCTCAAACTCAGAGATCTGCCTGCCTCTGCCTCCCAGGTGTTGGGATTAAAGGTGTGTGCCACCACACCTGGCAAAGAAATCTGCAACTGGTTGTGATCAGCTTATTGTAAACTCCACTACTCTAGGGCTAACTGCATTTTCTTGATTAGTAATTGATGTGGGACAGAGAGAAAGAGTTTTGGAAATACATAGGAGTGATCCCACAGCTGAAGCAAGTGGGTTTTGAAAGTACAAAGACAAACCTACCCAAACATATGTCAAGGAAGCTATGTTGCTTTCCCCAGTCGCAGTGCACTTGGGAGACACTCTCAGTTAGCAACCTTGGGACACAGAAACTGGGGAGAGTTATGAGGATGGGAGAACCTTTCCAGCACTGAAAATGGAGTGTGGCCAGTAATGGTCCCTTGAGCGAAAACAAAACTTGTAGACACTGAACACTTCTTCAGTACAAGCTCAGCATCAGCAAAAACCATAGCAAAGAGTGCATAGTTCAGCAACCCCCTCCTGCCATATGTCTGTCAGTCTCCAGTTTTCCAGGATCTAGAAAAGAAAGTGTTGCAA